>LZPO01087316.1:42122-63919 GCA_001675575.1 Neotoma lepida | reverse complement strand
TCTACACCACTCCTGCTCTCCTACAGCCAAACTCTGGACAATAATAAGCATCCAACCCATTCTCACAACACAAGATAAGTCACGTAGTTTCTCTTAGGCTAGTAATGTCACACTGACCTATGCACATAACTCTAAGTTGGTGAGGGGTCCCAGACAGTAAGTAACAGTTGGCAGAACCTTGAGCCTGTAGCTGAGGCTGAGGCTGAGACTACATGCAAAAAGTCAATTACTGAGAAAGTTATGTCTAAAAAGTTGCTTCTATCCTGACCTTGAATTAGTAAAACAACACCTGGGAAAATGACCTCGTGTATTTGTCTCTAGGTGCAACCAGATATTTGTCTCCAGGGTCAATCAGCCTGCTTTGAATCTGCTCTGAAGTCTAAAGTTAGCTGTCTGTGTAAAAGGCTGTCTTTGTGACTGAGAATCCTATGTCAGTCTGAGTAATGTAAAATGTAGGCAAAAATCATCTTCCTGACCATGCACAGTTATATGTGTGCCCAACAAGTATAAAACACACCATCAAAGGGTTGTGGAAAGAACTTGGCAGCTGTTCTTATCAGGGAGGCAGAGCAGTGGCACCTGAGAAAGTTATGGACAGAAAACAACCAGTCATTCACAGTCAATAAACTCATAGCTTTGCCAACTGGGCCCCCAAACAGGAAATCATGTGTCTGGTGGGTCAACCTGTTAAACACTAGTTGTCACTGCTGTACATTCCCACAGACCCCTGCACTTCTTCCCAGCATTCTCTTAGTCTGATTCTCCTGCCTAACCTTAGTCTGCCTAGCCATCAGCCAATCAGCTCTTTATTAGCCAATGAGAGTAATACATATTTACAGTCTATAAAGATTGTTCCACAGCAAGTGCAGGTGCCTTCAGAGGCCAGAGAGGCAGTGGGCAATGAGTATACTTGCCTGCAGTGGCCAGAAAGACAGTGGGCGTGTGAGTGCAGGTGCACACATAGGCAAATGTGTGACAGATTGTATGTGAGTGCAAGTTCTTGCAGATTCCAGTCTGGGAGGTGGGCATGTGAGTACAGTTTCCTGAAGAGAAAAGGGTGGGCAGTGGGCATGTGACCTGGGATTCCTGCAAAGGCCAGATTTGAGCAGAGGGGATATAAATAGAGGTGCCTGCACAGGCTAGAACTGGGCAGTCGGCATGTGAGTGCAGGTGCATGCAGAGAACGGTGGGGAAATGGACATGTGAATGCAGGTACAGATGGATTTTTCTTTGGGCCACCAGCTCACAAATAATGGCATGGAAACTTATTATTAATTATGAAAGTTTGGCCATTAGCTTAGGCTTGACTCACAAGCTGTTATAACTTAAATTAACCCATATTTTTATTAATCTACGTTCTACCACATGGCTTTTACGTTTCTCCCATTTTATATGTTCTACCATCTGTCTATCTAAAATACATCTTTGTTTGACATTGAAAACATACCTAACATGGCAACAAATTTCATTGTTATATGACTAACTACTAACCTGTATTTCTAAATTATCCTAAATAGTTTGTAATAATAACTTTCAAGGACTAGAAATTTACATTAAATTGTTGTATGAACTGCATAGGTACAATATCTTAAACAAAATTAGAAGCATATACATAGTATAACAAAAATAATATCTTAAACAAGAGTACAAACATATATAGAACATTTTGAAAGAAAATAACCATAAATTTGTATTGATATAGAAAAATCCATACCAATGTAAAATATTTGAGATTAATAGTTACCTTTTAGTTTAAAGAAGAATTCAGTAATCTACCCTGTTATCCTATCATTCTTATATCCCCTTTTTTTTCTTTGCAGAAAGAGATCCTTGAATCTAACTCCCTTGCTTAGTTTTTTTCCCCTGACCATGACCAGTAACAACTTGCATCCCTAAATGATGACACACATCCATAACCCACCAAATGACCAAAGCCCCCACCCCACCTCTTGGGAATGTGGGCGTTGTATTCTCTAGACTGTTTCATGTTGTCTAGAGGTGACAGCATCTTTAGGGGACCTTGAGAAAATTGGGATAATGGTCAAGTCCTGGGAGAGCTAGCTGTTATTTTTTGTTTAGTCTCCGAGTGATGGGAAAGTGCAGAGCTTACCTGAAGTCCTGGCTAGAGTAATGTGTGAGGCTGGACCATCTCAGCTAGCAGCTTTGAAGTTTTTCTGGATGCAGAATTTTGAGGAAACTGCAACAGAGGCATTCTGAGAGGCTGGATCACCCGGGCTACTTGTCTTTATTGGTGTCCAATCCTTTTTATCTGAAAACACAGAAACTTTTAAAGGTAACATATATCTACATTAATGCAAGTATAGAATGTACAGTGTGCACAAGTCAGTTAAAGATTTTTTTCTTATGTTTGAACAGGTAAAAGGTATCTGTCAACTTTATAAGTTCATTTGGACTGTATAACCAAACTGTAATATAATAAGTTATGAGGACTCTGTAACCAGCAAGATTTATCATGTCTCTTTTAGTATCAGAGCTGCTTGTTGCAGAATATTAAAGACGTGTCACATTTGTTTATGCTGTGGAATATTTGTTTAGATATATGAAAAGATATGTTGCATTCTTTTATGTTGCATTTGTTTAACTCTGAAAAGCTGTGTTCCTTTGCATGTATAAAATGTCTGATTGGTCTAATAAAGAGCTGAATGCCCAATATCAAGGCAGGAGAAAGAATAGGTGAGGCTGGTAGGCAGAGAGAATAAAAAGGAGAAATCTGGGAAGAAAAGATCAAGGAGTGAGAAGAGAAGGAGAGAGAACATCAGGGGCCAGCCACCCAGCTACACAGCAAGCCACAGAAAAAGAAGTAAAGAAAGGTATACAGAAAAAGAGAAAGACAAAAGCCCAGAGACAAAAGTTAGACAGGATAATTTAAGTTAAGAAAAGCTGGCTAGAAACAAGCCAAGCTAAGACCTGGCATTCATAAGAAATAATAAGCCTCTGTGTATTAATTTTGGAGCTGGGTGGTGGAGCCCCAAAAAGTTAAGAGTCAAAAGAGTAAAAAAAAAATAGCTGCTCCTATGTAGAGATATCAGCCATGGAGGGAGACATTGGGTATGTGAATCAGGTGCCTTTAGAGGCCAGGGGGCAATCTATATGTTATTACAGGTGCCTGTAGAGTTCTGTGGGCAGTGAGCGAAGATACCCTCAGAGACTAAAGGAGTGTTACAGGCATATGAGTGCTGTTGCCTGCTTCCCCACATGGGGAAGTGGACATGCAAGTGAAGGTGCCTGCAGATGTCAGGGCAGAATTAAACATGTGAGTGCAGCTACTTGAAGAGGCCAAAAGGGTGCAGTGGTCATATGAGTGCAGTTACCCATGGAGGCCAGATGGGCACTTTGGCATATGAGTACAGGTGCCTACAGAGTTCAGAGTGGCACAATGAGCGTGTGAATGCAGGTACCTACAGAGGCCTGATTGGTGTAGTGGGCATGTGAGTGCAAGTGCCTGCAGAGGCCAGAGGGGGGCAGTGGGTATGTGTGTGAAGGTACCTGAGGGCAGAGTGGAACAGTGGGTATGTGAGTGTGGGTGTGAAACATGATCCTAATTAGTCTTATCAGTAAAAACCAGGAGTCAAATATGAACACAAACAAAATATCATACAACATAGGTGACAGAAATGACAAGGTGGATGGTGGCCATATGAGTGTAGGTCCCGTCAGAGGCCAGGAAGACAGTGTGCATGTCAGTGCAGATGCTTGCAGAGGCCAGAAGGGGTCAGTGATCATTTGAGTGCAAGTGCCTGCTGAGGCCAGATTGAGCCTGTGGTCCTGAGTGTGTGTATCTGCAGAGGTCAGAGAGAGGACAGTAGGCATGTGAGTGCAAGTACCAGCAGAAGCCAGAGGGGGCCCTTGGGCATGTGAGTGCAAGTACCGGTAGAGGCCAGAGCGGGGCAGTGGGCATGTAGTACAGGTATCCGTATAAGCCAGATCAAGGTAGTGGGTATGTGAATTCATGTGCCTAAACAAGCAAGAAATGGGTGGAGGGCATGTGAGTGCAGGTGCATGCAGAAGATAGAGCAGGGCAGTGAGCTTGTGAGTGCAGATGCCTGCAGAGAGGAGAGAGCAGCAGTGTACATGTGAGTGTAGGTATCAGCAGAGACCAGTGGGTGTTAGTGGACATGTGAGTGCAGGAGCCTGCAGAAGCCAAATGGGGAAGTGGGCATGTGAGTGCAGGTACCTACAGATGAGAGGGGGGCAGTAGTCACTGATGCAGGTTCCTATGGAAGCCAGACAGGCATTTAGCATGTGAGTACAGATACTAGCAGAGGCCAGGGGTGACAGTGGGCATTTGAGTTCAGGTGCATGTAGAGGCCAGTTGGGCTTTAGTCGTGGCAGTGCAGGTGCCTGTAGAGGCCAGGTTGGCAATGGGCATGTGAGTTCAGGTGCATATTGAGGCCAGAGGGGCACACTGGGCATGTGAGTGAAGATATCTGGAGAGACTGGAGGGGTTGGTAAGTATAGGTGCCTGTGGAGACAAAGTGGGCATTTGGCATGTAACTGCAGGTGCATGGAGACAGCAAAGGTGGGCTCTGGTCCTGTGAGTGGAGATTTTACAGAGCACAGGGGGTGCAGTGGGCATGTGAGTGCAGGTACCTACAAGGGGCAAAGGCAGTATCGAACTTGTGAGTGCAGATGCCAGAAGAGGCCAGGATGACAGTGTGCCTGTGAGTTCATGTGGTTGTAGAGGCCAATTGGGCTTTGGTCATGGTAGTGCAGGTGCCTACAGCAGCCAGGTTGGAAGTGAGCATATGAGTTCTGGTGAATATTAAGGCCAGAGGGGGGGTCACTGGGCATGTGAGTGAAAGCACCTGCAGAAGCCTAAAGGGGTTGGTGAGCATGTGAGTTTATGTGCCTGCAGAGGTCAGAGAAGGGCAGTGGCTTGTGAGTGCAAGTGCATGAAGAGGACAGTGGGGTAGTGGTCATATAAATACAGATGTCAGCAATGGACATTGGGGCACTGTGCATGTGAGTGCAGCTGCCTGCAGAGGGGAGAGGGTCAGAGGTCACACCTGTGTGCTTGCTTGCAAAGGCCATGGGGGCAGATGGTGGTAGTGCATGTCTTTAGTACCAACACTTGGGGGGCAAAGGAAGGTGGGTCTCTGAGTTCAAGGCCCGTTTGTTCTATGCAGCGTGTTCCAGGGCAGTCAGTGCTACACAGAGAAACCATTTATGAAATAAGGAAAAATAGAATGCAGAGGTTCTAGGGGCAATGGGCATGGAGTGCAGTTTCCTGCAGAGCCTGGGGTGAAGTGGGCATGTGAGTGCAGGTGCACACAAAGACAAGAAATTGACAGATTGTATGTTCCTGTAGGTTCCTGCAGATACTGAGTTGGTAGTGGGCATGTGAGTGTCCTTGCCTGCAGAGGCAAGAGAGGGGCAGTGGGCCATGTGAGTGTTGTTGGGGTCAGTGGGACTGTGAGTACACGTGCTTGCAGAGGACAGTGGGGCTGTGCACATGAGAGTTTGACATTTGCACATAGGCCAGAGGGTGAGCATGGGCATATGAGTCCGTTTCTTGATGACATAAGGGCTGGCTGTGGACGTGTGAGTGGAGGGGCCTGCAAAATCAGATTTGGGCAGTGGGCATGTGAGTGCAGGTGCCTGCAGAGTCCAGGGGGCAGTGGGTATGTGATTGAACACAAAAACAAGAAATTGACAGATTGTATGTGCACGAAGGTTCCTGCATATACTGAGTTGGTAGTGGGCATGTGAGTGTCCTTGCCTGCAGAGGCCAGAGAGGGACAGTGGGCCATGTGAGTGTTGTTGGGGTCAGTGGGGATGTGGGTACATTTGCCTGCAGAGGCAAGAGCAGGGCAGTGGATATGAGTGCCGGTGTGTGAAGAGGGTAGATGGGTAAATTTGGCATTATCAAGATTCCTGCTGAGGAAGGAGAGAGACAGAGAGGAAATGAGTGCTGATGTCTGCAGAAGACAGAGGGCTGGGGTGGCCATGTGCAGGTACCTGGAGGCGCCTGCAGAGGCAAAGAAGGCAGTGGGAATGAGTGCAGGTTCCTGCAGAGGCTGGGAGGGGGAAGTGGTCATTGAGTGCAGGTGCCTGTCGAGGACAGGTGGTTACTTGTCATGTGCTAACAGGTGCCCTCAAGGACAGAGAGGCACTGTGGACATGAGTTTGCAGGTGCCTGCTGAGGCCATATCAGGGCAACGTGCATATGAGTGCAAGTGTCATCAGAGGCCACAGGTAACTGGGGCTGTGAGTTCAGGGACATGTAGAGGCCACTGAGTCTTTGGTCATGGTAGTACAGGTGCCTGCAGGGGCCTGCTTGGTAGTGGACATGTGAGTTTAGATGCATAGTGAGGCCAGAGGGGGCATTGGGCACATGAGTGCAGGTACTGGAAGAGACCAGAAGGGATTTGTGTGCATGTAGTGTAGGTGCCTGCAGAAACGTGATGGGGAAGTGGGCATGTGAGTGCAGGTACCTACAGAGGATGGAGAGGGGACAGATGTCATTGAGTGCAGGTGTCTGTGGAGGCCAGTTGAGTATGAGGCATGTGAGCTCAGGTGACTGCAGAGGGCAAGGGTTGACTCTGGTCATGGGAGTCTAGGTCATTGCAGAAGCCACATGGTGTCAGTGGTCATGTGAGTGATGATGTTTACAAAGGACAGAGAGTGAGCCTTGGGGTTCTGAGTGCAGGTTTCTCCAATAGCAGAGAGGGGCACTGGGCATGTGACTTCGGATGCCTGCCGAGGGCATAGAGAGGCAGTGCAAGTAACTGCAGAGGACAGTGGGGAAGTGGCCATGTGAATGCAGGTGCCAGCAATGGTTATTTGCTCAGTGGATATGTGAGTGCAGGTGCATGCAGACGACCAATGGGGCAGTGGGCATGTGAGTGCAGTTTCCCACAGAGCCCAAGGGACAGTGGGCATGTGAGTGCAGGTATACACAAAGCTTAGAAGGTGATGGATTATATATGCATGCAGTTTCCTACAGAGACCAAGTTGGTAGTGGGCACACGATTGTTGTTGCCTGCTGATGCCAGGGGCAGTTGTCATATGAGTGCCAGTGGCTGCAGAGTCCAGTGGGGCTGATGCATTTGAGTTCAGGTGTGTACATAGAGCAGAGCATGGGCATGTGAGTGCTTTTGCCTACAGAGACCAGAGTTTGGCATTGGCATGTGAGTGCAGGTGCTTGAAGAAGTCAAAGGGGGGCAGTGGGCTTGTGATTGCAGGTGCCTGCCGAGTCCAGTGGGGCTGTGTCCATAAGAGTTCAGGTGTGCTAATAGACCAGAGTGTGGGCATATGAGTGCAGGTCATTGCAGACTCATGGTCAGACAGTGGGAATGATGGTCAAGGTGCCTGCAAAAAGAGATTTGGGCAGTATGCATGTGCATGCAGGTGCCTACAGAAGCCTGATTTGAGAGCTTGACATGTGTGTTCAGGTGCTTGAGGAGGTCAGAGGGTAGCAGCAGGCTTGTTTGTGTAGGTGCCTGCAGAGGGTCGCAGTGGGTATGTGAGTGCCTGCATAGGTCAGGGAGCAATGGACATGTGAGTCAACTTTCCTGCAGAGAACAGGGGTCAGTGGGCATGTGAGTACATTTGCCTGCAGTTGCAAGAAAAGGGCAATAGGCATCTGAGTTGAGGTTCCTTCAGACAGAGGCTACAGGGGGGGGCAGTGGTCATTGAGTGCTGGTGGCTTTTGAAGCTGGTAATCATTTGGAAAGTGCTTACAGGTGCCTGCAAGGCCAGAGAGGCACAGTGGACATGTGTTTGCAGGTGCCTGCTGAGGCCATGTTGGGGCAATGTGCATATGAGAGCAGGTGCCAGCAGATGCCAGGGATGACAGTGGGCATGTGAGTTCATGTGGATGTAGAGGCCAAGTGGGCTTTGGTCATGGTAGAGCAAATGCCTACAGAGGCCAGGGTTGCAGTGTGCCTGTGAGTTCAGGTCTATGTAAAGGCCAATGAGGCTTTGGTCATGGTAGTACAAGTCCCTGCAGGGACCAGGTTGACAGTGGGCATGTGAGTTAAGTGCATAATGATGCCAGAGGGAGGCACTTCACATGTGAGTGCAGGTGCCTACAAATGGCAAAAGAGGTATTGGACTTGTAAGTGCAGGTGCCTGCAGAGGCCAGATTTGGGTGGTTGGCATGTGAGTGCAAGTGCTTGAAGAGAGCAGAGGGGCACAGTGGCGTGTGAGTGCAGGTGCCTGCATAGACCAGGGGGGCAGTGGGTATGTGAGTGTAACCTCCTATGAGGATTGGCATGTGAATACATTTGCCTGCAGAGGTAACAGCAGGGCAGTGGGCATGTGAGTGTAGAGCTGTGAAGAGGGTAGATTGGTAAATTGGGCATGTTAGGGCAGGTTACTCCTGAGGCAGAAAGAGCAGGTGTCTGCAGAGGACAGGAAATCAGTGGGCATTTGAGTGTAAGTGGGGGCAGAGGCATGACTGGGCCAGTGGGCATGCCATTGCAGGTGCCTGCAGAGGCCAGAAGTGGATGATGTGCAGGTAATGTAGGTGTCTGCAGACCAGGCAGGGAGTGGGCATGTGAGTGCAGGTGCCTTCAGGGGCCAGAAATGGGTGGGAGGCATGTGAGGTCAGGTGCTTGCGTAGATCAGAGGGTGTTGTGGTCTTGTGAGGGCAGTTATCTATAGAGGCTAGTGGGGTGAAATGGTCATTCAGTGCAGGTGCCTGTGGAGGACAGGTGGGCATCTGGTATGGGACTTCAGGTGACTGCAGAGGCCAGAAAGTCACATGTGTTTGCATGTACCTGCTGTGGCCATATTGGACCAATGTGCATGAGTGCAGATGCCAGCAGAATAGAGAGGTGACAGTGTGCCTGTGAGTTCAGGTGCGTATAAAGGCCAGTGAGGCTTTAATCATGGTCATAAAGGTGCCAGAAAGGTCCAGGTTGGCAGTGGGCATGTGAGTGCAGGTTCCTACAAAGGACATGATAGGTATTGGACTTGTGAGTGCTGGTGTCTGCAGAGGCCAGAGAGGAAAGCTGAGCATGAGAGTAGGTACCCATGAGAGCAGGTACCCATGAGAGCAGGTACCCATGAGAGTAGGTACCCTCAGAGGCCAAAAGGGATTGGTGGGCATCTGAGTGTAGGTGCCTGCAGAAGCCCGATGGGTAAGTGGGCATGTGAGTGCAGGTACCTAAAATGGCAAGAAGGGCAGATATCATTGAGTTCAGGTGCTGTAGAGGCCAGCTGAGGATCTGGCATGTGTGTTCCGGTGCCTGTAGATGGCAAATGTTGGCTCTGGTCATGTGAGTCCAGGTTCTTGCAGAAGCCAGAGGGTGAGAGTGGACATGTGAGTGAGTGAAGGTGCCTACAAAGGGAAAGGGTTCTGAGTGCAGATGTCTTCAAAAAGCAGAGAGGGGCAGTGGGCATGTGAGTGCAGGTCCACATAAAATCAAGAAGGTGATGGAATGCAGTTTCCTACAAAGACCAAGTTGGTAGAGGGAATGCAATCTTTGCTGCCTTCAGGGCCTGGGGGCAGTGGTCATCTGAGTGCAAGTGCCTGCAGAAACCAGTGGGGCTGATGCATTAGGATTCAGATATGCATATAGAGCAGAGCATGGACATGTGAATGAAGGTGCCTGCAGCATCTAGTGGGGCTGATGCATTAGAGCTCAGGTGTGCATAGACCAGAGCATGGGCTTGTGAATACTGGTGCCTACAGAGGGTTGCAGTGTATATGTTAATGCCTGCATAGGTCAAGGGGCAGTAAACATGTGAGTGTACTTTCCTGTAGAGGAAAGGGGTCAGTGGGCATGTGAGTACATTTGCCTGCAGTTGCAAGAACAGGGCAGTGGGTATCTGAGTGCAGGTGTGTGAAGAGGGCAGAGGAGTAATTTGAAATGTTAGGGAAGGTTCCTCCTGAAGCAAGAGACAGGAAGAGAACAAGTAAGTGTTAATATCTCCAGAGGTCAGGACAGCAGTGGGCATGTGAGTGCAGGTGACTGAAGAGGACAGTGGGGAAGTGGCCATGTTAATACGGATTCCAGCAATGGACATTGGGGCAGTGTGCATGTGAGTACAGCTACTTGCAGAGGGGAGAGGGTCAGAGGTCACATGTGTACTTGCTTGCAAAGGCCATGAGGTAGATGGTGGTAGTACATGTCTTTAGTACCAACACTTCAGGGGCAGAGGCAGGTGGATCTCTGAGTTCAAGGCCAGCTTCTTCTACAGAGCATCTTCCAGGGCAACCAGTGCTACACAGAGAAGTTGTGAGTTTAGTTNTCTACAGAGGCTACAGGGGGCAAGGTCATTCAGTGCAGGTGCCTGTGGAGGACAGGTGGGCATCGGGCATGGGAGTTCAGGTGTCTGCAGAGAGCAAAGGTGGACTCTGGTCGTGTTAGTGCAGGTTCTTACAGAGGCCATTGTTGGACAGTAGGCATTTTTGGAATTAAAAAAATAATGCAAAGGTAGGGGGCCAAGGGGCATGTGATTGCAGTTTCCTGCAGAGCCAGGGGGGCAGTGAGCATGATTGCAGGTGCACACAAAAACAAAAATTTGACAGATTGCATGTGCATGCAGGTTCCTGCAGATACTATTTTGGTAGTGGTCATTTGAGTGTTCTTGCCTGCAGAGGCCAGAGAGGGACAGTGGGCCATGTGGGTGTTGGTGGCAGGTGTCATGTGTGTGTATTTGGCTGCAGAGGATTGGGAGCAGTGGGCAAGTAAGTACTTTTGCCTGCAGAGGCAAGAACAGGGCAGTGGCATCTGAGTGCAGGTGTGCGAAGAGGGTAGAGGGGTAAATTTGGCATCTTAGGGCAGGTTCCTCTGGAGACAAGAGAGAGGAAGAGAGCAAGTGAGTGCTGGTGTCTGCAGAGGCCAGAGGGGAGGGGTGGTCATGAGTGCAGGTGCCAGCAGGTGGGAATGTGTGTCCAGGTTCCTGCAGAGCTCTAACTGACCTAGTGGGCATGTGAGTGCAGGTTCCTGCAGTGACAAACATGGGTGGTAGGCATGTGAGTGCAGGTACCCACAAAATCTAGGGAGGCAGTGGTCAATCTGGGCAGGTGCCTATATAGGTCAAGTGGGCATTTGACATCAGAGTACAGGTCCCTGCAGGAGCCATGAAGCCACAGTGGGAATGTGTTTGAAGGTACCTCCTGAGGCCATATCAGGCCAATGTGCGTATGAGTGCAGGTGCCAGCAGAGTAGAGGGGTTACAGAGTGCCTGTGAGTTCAGGGGCATGTAGAGGCCAGTGAGGCTTTGGTCATGGTAGTACAGGTGCCTGCAGGGTTCAGGTTGGCTGTGGGCATGTGAGTTCAGGTGCATATTGAGGCCATTGGTAGCACTTGGCATGTGAGTGCAGGTGCTTGCAAATGGCAATGGGGTTATTGGACTTGTGAGTGCAGGTACCTGCAGAGGAGAGTGGGGAAGTGAGTATGTTGGTGCAGTTGCCTGCAAAGGACAGTCAGGAAGTGGGCATGTGAGTGCAGGTGCCTACGCAGGACAGTGGGGAAGTGCCCATGAGAATGGAGGTTTGGACATGTCAGCTGGACAGTGGGTTTGTGAGTGCAGGTGCCTGCAAAGGAGAAAGGGTTACATTAGACTTGTGAGTTCAGGAGCCTGCAGAGGGCAGAGGGGGGCAGTGTGCATGTGAGTGGAATACGCCAGAGGACATGGGGTAACTGGTCATGTCAATGCAGGTACTAGCAATGGTCAGTTGGGCAGTGGACATGTGAGTGCAGATGCCTGCACAGGACAGAGGGGCAGTGGTGACATGTGTGTATTTGCTTACAAAGCCATGAGCAGAAAGTGGACGTAGTGCACACTTTCAGTTACTACACTTGGGGTCAGGGATTTCTGGGTTCACTGTTGGAGTTCAGCCCCGACATAATGAGGGGTTCCTCTAAGAGGGGAGTGAGGAATTGAGAAATGCCAGATAGAAAATATAGAAGTAGATGGAGAGAGACACAGGATAGCTTTGGAGGGCCCTGGATCAATACCCAGCTGCCTCAAGTTTCTCTCTAATGGGCTTTTTATCCACTAGCAAGGGCAAAGGTAAATGAGCTTCCCCTTTCAAGATCACAGCACAATGTACAGCCAAGTGTAGCCCCTTCAAAACACCTGGTAAGCATGCCACGTGGTAAAGCATCTTGTGATTAGGCCTTGAAGTATAAGACACCTGGTAACCACGCCTTTGCATCCTATTATGCAGCCTTGGAGGGCAACATAAACTCTGACTCTGTGGCCTTGAGTCAAACCACAAGTTGGAACTTCTGTGGGTTCCCACACAGAGGCATGGGGATCTCTGATTTCAAGGTCACCTTGTTCTACAGTGCATGTTACAGCACAGCCAGGGCTACACAGTGAAACCATGTCTCAAAAAAAAAAGTGAAAGGGCTAGTGGAACCCTGGGCATGTGAATGCAGTTTCCTGTAGAGGACAGAGAGGGGCAGTGGACATGTGAGTGCAGGTGCACACAAACAAGAAGGTGACAGATTGCATGTGCATGTTGGTTCCTGCAGAGACCAAGTTGCTTGTGGGTGTGTGATTGTTGGTGCCTGCCAAGGCCAAGGGGCAGTTGGGATCTGGTGCAAGTGGCTGCAGAGTCCAGTGTCACTGATGCATTCATTAGAGTTCAGGTGTGCACATAGAGCACAGCATGGGTATGTGAGTGCAGGTGCCTGCAGAGGTCAGATTTGGGTGGTTGGCTGTGGGAGCCTGCCAATAACCAGCTGGGTATCTGGATGAGGGCGTGTAGATCCTGTGGTGTCCATCACGGACTCCCCCTTGTCCAAGTTACCCCAATGCTGGGCGCCACTTTTCAGCTGCACACCTTTAATCCCAGCACTCAGGAAGCAGAGGCAGGATCTCTGTGAGTTCAAGGCCAGCCTACTCTACTGAGTGAGTTCGAGGACAGGCTCCAAAGCTACACAGAGAAACCTTGTCTCAAAAAAAAAGTGCACTCAAAAAAAGCAA
Organism: Neotoma lepida; assembly: GCA_001675575.1. Lineage (NCBI taxonomy): Eukaryota > Metazoa > Chordata > Mammalia > Rodentia > Cricetidae > Neotoma > Neotoma lepida. The sequence goes on along the minus strand of LZPO01087316.1, from coordinate 51,007 downwards.
AAGCTGTGATAAGTATAACTCGAGAGTACTGGCAGTCCTCTCAACTCTTTTCTATCTTCTTAATTGTCTCTACAGTCCACACGCCCTCACCCAGAGACCCAGCTGATTGTCAGCAGACTCCGACAGTTGGCATGTGAGTGCAAGTGCTTGAAGAGAGCAGGGGGCAGTGGATGTGTGAGTGTACCCTCCTATGAGGGCCGGCATGTGAGTACATTTGCCTGCAGTGGCAAGAGCAGGGCAGTGGGTATGTGAGTGTAGAACTGTCAAGAGGGTAGATTGGTAAATTGGGCATGTTAGGGCAGGTTCCTCCTGAGGCAAGAGAGAGACAGTGAGCAAGTTAGAGCTGGTGTCTGCAGAGGCCAGGAAAGCACTTGGCATGTGAGTGTAGGTAAGGGCAGAGGGCTGACTAGGCCAGTGGACTTGTGATTGCAGGTGCCTGCAGAGCCTAGAGGTGGATGGTGTGAAGGTAATGCAGGTGTCTGGAGAACAGGCAGGCAGTGGGCATGTGAGTGCAGGTGCCTGCAGAAGGACAGTAGGGAAGTGGCCATGTAAATGCAGGTACTACCAATGGATGCTGGTGCAGTGCAAATGTGCATGCAGCTGCCTTCAGAGGGGAGAGGGTCAGTGGTCACATTTGTGTACTTGTTTGCAAAGGCATTAGGGCAGAGGGTGGTAGTGCATGTCTTTAGTACCAACACTTGGGAGGCAGAGGCAGATGGATCTCTGAGTTCAAGTCCACATTCTTCTACAGAGCATGTTCCAGGGCAGCCAGTGCTACACAAAGAAGTCATTTCTCAAATTAAAAAGAAAAGAATACAAAGGCTATGGGGGCAAAGGGTATGTAAGTGCAGGTTCCTGCAGATCCCAGGGAGGCAGTGGCATGTGAGTGCAGGTGCAGACAAAGACAAAAAATTGATGGATTGCATGTGCATGCAGCTTCCTGCAGATACTGAGTTGGTAGTGATCATGTGAGTGTCCTTGCCTGAGGAGGCCAGAGAGGGACAGTGGGCCATGTGAGTGTTGGTGTCTGTAGAGGCCAGCAGGCAGGTGACATGTGAGTATATTTGCCTGCAGAGGACAGTGGGTCAATGGGCAAGTAAGTACTTTTGCCTGCACAAGCAAGATCAGGGCAGTGGGCATCTGAGTGCGGGTGTGTGAAGAGGGTAGAGGGGTGAATTTGGCATGTTAGGGCAGGTTCCTCTGGAGGCAAGAGAGAGGCAGTGAGCAAGTGAGTGCTGGTGTCTGCAGAGGTCAGGGTGGGCGGTGGTCATGAGTGCAGGTGCCAGCAGGTGGCAATGTGTGTCCAGGTTCTTGCAGAGCTCTGACTGACATAATGGGCATCTGAGTGATGGATCCTACATTGGCAAAAGTGGGTGGAAGGAATGTGAGTGCAGGTACTGCCAAAATCTAGGGAGGCAGTGGTCATTCTGGGCAGGTACCTGTTTTGGCCAAGTGGACATTTGGCATGAGAGTACATGTGCCTGCAGAGACCAGAAAGTGACAGTGGACATATGTTTGAAGGTATCTGCTGTCGCCATATCGGGCCAATGTGCATATGATTGCAGGTGCCAGCAGAGTAGAGGGGTAACAGGTGTGCCTGTAAGTTCATGTGGATGTAGAGGCCAGTGAGGCTTTGGTCATGGTAGTACAGGTGCCTGCAGGGTTCAGGTAGGCTGTGGGCATATGAGTTCAGGTGCATAGCGAGGTCAGAGTGGGCCAGTGGGCATGAGAGTGCAGGAGCCTGCAGAGGGCAGAGGGGGGCAGTGTGCATGTGAGTGGAATACCCCAGAGGACAGTGGGTAACTGGTCATGTCAATGCAGGTCCTAGCAAGGGACAGTTGGGCAGTGGACATGTGAGTGCAGATGCCTGCACAGGGCAGAGGGGCAGTGGTCACATGTGTGTATTTGCTTACAAAGCCATGAGCAGAAGGCGGATGTAGTGCACACTTTCATCACTACACTTGGGGTCAGGGATTTTGGGGTTCACTGTTGGAGTTCAGTCCCGACTTATTGAAGGGTTCCTCTAAGAGGGGAGTGAGGAATTGAGAAATGCCAGATAGAAAATATAGAAGTAGATGGAGAGAGACACAGGATAGCTTTGGAGGGCCCTGGGTCAATACCCAGCTGCCTCAAGTTTCTCTCTAATGGGCTTTTTATCCACCAGCAAGGGCAAAGGTAAACGAGCTTCCCCTTTCAAGATCACAGCACAATGTACAGCCAAGTGTAGCCCCTTCAAAACACCTGGTAACCACGCCATGTGGTAAAGCATCTTGTGATTGGCCTTGAAGTATAAGACACCTGGTAACCACGCCTTTGCATCCTATTATGCAGCCTTGGAGGGCAACATAAACTCTGACTCTCTGACCTTGACTCAAACCACAAGTTGGAATTTTTGTGGGCTCCCACACAAAGGCATGTGGATCTCTGATTTCAAGGTTCACCTTGTTCTACAGTGCATGTTACAGGACAGCCAGGGCTACACAGTGAAAACATGTCTCAAAAAAAAAGTGAAAGGGCTAGTGGAACCCTGGGCATGTGAATGCAGTTTCCTGTAGAGGACAGAGAGGGTCAGTGGACATGTGAGTGCAGGTGCACACAAACAAGAAGGTGACAGATTGCATGTGCATGTTGGTTCCTGCAGAGACCAAGTTGCTAGCGGGTATGTGATTGTTGCTGCTTGCCAAGGCCAGGGGGCAGTTGGGATCTGGTTCAAGTGGCTGCAGAGTCCAGTGTCACTGATGCATTAGAGTTCAGGTGTGCACATAGAGCAGAGCATGGGCATGTGAGTACAGGTGCCTGCAGAGGCCACAGTTGGTCTGTTGGCATGTGAGTGCAGGTGCTTTATATGTTGGGGAGGGGCAGTGGGCATGTAAGTGCTGGTGCATGCAGAACTCATAGGACAGTGGGTATGTCAGTGTACCCTCCTATGAGCACCAACATGTGAGTACATTTGCGTGCAGAGGCAAGAGCAGTGGGCATCTGAGTGCAGGTGTGTGAAGAGGGTAGAGGGGTGAGCTTGGCATGTTAGGGCAGGTTCCTTTTGAGGCAAGAGAGAGGCAGTGAGCAAGTGAGTGCAGGTATCTGCAGAGGCCAGAGAGGAAGGGTGGCCATGAGTGCAGGTACCTGTAGAGGCCAGGAAATCAGTGGGCATGTGAGTGTAGGTGAGGGCAGAGGCCTGACTGGGTCAGTGGGCATTTGATTGCAGGTGTCTCCAGAGGCCAGAGGGTGGATCATGTGCAAGTAATGCAGATTTCTGCAGAAAACAGGCAGGGAGTGGGCATGTGAATGCAAGTGCCTGCTAAGCCAGAAATGGGGGTTAGGTATGTGAGGTCAGGTGTCTGCATAGATCAGAGCGTGTGGTGGTCTTGTAAGGGCAGTTATCTATGGAGGCTAGTGGGGGGCAGCAGTCATTCAGTGCAGGTGCCTGTGGAGGATAGGTGGGCATTGGGCATGGGATTTCAGGTGCCTGCACGGGGCATAGGTGGACTCTGGTCCTGTGAGTGCAGGTTCTTATAGAGGCATTGTTGGACAGTAGGCATCTGAGTGCAGGTGCCTATAATGGGCAGAGGGAGGACTTGGGCATCTGAATACAGGTGCTAGCAGAGACCAGAGGAGCACAGTGTACTTTGTTTGCAGGTACCTGCTGAGGCCATATTGGGGTAATGTCCATAAGAGTGCAGGTGCCAGCAGAGGCCAGGGTGACAGTGGACATGAATTCATGTGGGTGTAGAGGCCAGTTGGGCTTTGTTCATGGTAGTGCAGGTGCCTGCAGGGTCCAGGTTGGCAGTGAACATATGAGAGCATGTCCCTTCAGAGGACAGTGGGGAAGTGGCCATGTAAATGCAGGTGCCAGCAACGAACATTGGAGCAGTGCGCATGTGAGTGCAGCTGCCTGCAGAGCAAAGAGGGTCACAGGTCACATGTGTATAGCTGCTTGCACTGGCCATGGGGGCAGATGGTGGTAGTGCATGTATTTAATACCAACACATGGGAGCAGAGGCAGGTGGGTCTCTGACTTCCAGGCCAGCTTCTTCGACAGAGCATGTGCCAGGGCAGCCAGTACTACTCAGGGAAGGCCTTTTTCAAATAAAAATAAATAGAACGCAAAGGCAGGAGAGGCACAGAAAATCCCAGTGCAGTTTTCCCGCAGAGCCCAGGGTGGGCAGTGGGCACGTGAATGCAGGTGCACACAAAAACAAGAAATTTACAGATTGCATGTGCATGCAGGTTCTTACAGATACTGGGTTGGTATTGGCCATGTGGGTGTTCTTGCCTGCAGAGGCCAAAGATAGGCAGTGGGCATATGAGTACTTTTGTCTGCAGAGCCAAGAACAGGGCAGTGGACATCTGAGCGCAGGTGTGCGAAGAGGGTAGAGGGGTGAATTTGGCATCTTAGGGCAGGTTCCTCTGGAGGCAAGAGAGGAAGAGAACAAGTGAGTGCTGGTGTGTGCAGAGTCCAGGGTGCTCAGTGTCCATAAGTGCAGCTGCCAACAGGTGGGAATGTGAGTCCAGGTTCCTGCAGAGCCCTGAATGAGCTAGTGGGCATCTGAGTGGTGGTTCCTGCAGAGGCCAGAGGTGGGTGGTAAGCATGTGAGTGCAGGTTTTGCAGAAGCTAATCAGGCAGTGGGTATGTGAGTGCAGAGCCCAGGGGGCAGTGAGTATGTGAGTGCAGAGCCCAGGGGGCAGTGGGCATGTGAGTGCAGAGCCCAGGGGGCAGTGGGTATGTGAGTACATGTGCACAAAAAGACAAGTAGGTGTCAGCTTGTATATGCAGGCAGTTTCCTACAAAGACCTAGTTGGTAGTGGTCATATGATTGCTGCTGCCTCCAGAGGCCAGGGGGCAGATGTCATATTAGTGCAAGTGCCTGCAGAACCCAGTGGGACTGATGCGTTACAATTCAGATGTGCACATTGAGTGTAGAGTGGACATGTGAATATTGGTGCCTACAGAGTCCAGAGTTGGGGAATTAACATATGAGTATTGGTGCTTGAGGAGCCCGGGGGTGGGGGCTTGTTTTTGCAGGTTCTTGCAGAGGGTTGCAGTGGGTATGTGAATGCCTGCATAGGTCAGGGAGCAGTGGATATGTGAATGGACTTGCCTGGGGAGAACAGGGGGCAGTGGGCATGTGAGTACATTTGCTGTCGTTGCAAGAATAGGGCAGTGGCCATCTGAGTGCAGGTGTTAGAAGAGGGCAGAAGAGTAATTTGAAATTTAAGGCAGGTTCCTCCTGAGGTAAGACAGGCAGAGAGCAAGAGAGTGGTGGTTTCTGCCAAGGCCAGGAAGGCAGTGGGCATGTGAGTGCAGGTACCTACAGAGGACAGAGAGGGGCAGTGGGCACATGAGTACAGGTGCCTACAGAGGCCTGACTGGCCCAGTGGTCTTGTGAGTGCAGGGACCTGCAGAGGTCAGGTAGGCAATGGTCGTGTGAGTGCAAGTGCCTGCAAGGGACAGTGGAGCTCTGCCTATGAGCATTCGGGAGGGCACATAGGCCAGAGGGTTTCTATGGTTATGTGAGTGCAGGTACCTGCAGAGGACAGGAAGGCAGTGGGCATGTGATTGCAGGTGCTTGCAGAGGACAGTGGGGAAGTGGCCTTGTAAGTGCAGGTGCCAGCAATGGACATTGGAGCAGTGTGTATGTGAGTGCAGCTACTTGCAGAGGGGAGAGTGTCAGTGGTCACATTTGTACACTTGCTTGCAAAGGCTAGAAGGGCAGAGGGTGGTAGTACATGTCTTTAGTACCAATTCTTGGGAGGCAGAGGCAGGTGGATCTCTGAGTTCAAGGCCATGTTCCAGGGCAGTCAATGCTACATAGAGAAGCCCTTTCTCTTAAAAAAAGAAAGAAAGAAAGAAAGAAAGAAAGAGAGAGAGAGAGAGAGAGAGAGAGAGAGAGAGAGAGAGAGAGAGAGAGAGAGAGAGAGAGAGAGAGAGAGAGCGAGCAAGCAAAGGCTAGGCTAGATCGGCAAATATGTGTGTGATTGCAGTTTCCTGAATAGCCTAGGGATGAAGTGGGCATATGATTGCAGATGCACACAAAAACAAGAAATTGACAGATTGTATGTGCATGCGGGTTCCTGCAGATACTGAGTTGGTAATAGGCATGAGAGTTTTCTTGCCTGCAGAGGCCAGAGAGGGGCAATGGGCCATGTGAGTGTTGTTGGGGTCAGTGGGGGTGTGAGTACATTTGCCTGCAGAGGCAGGAGCAGGGCAGTGGATATGAGTGCCGGTGTGTGAAGAGGGTAGATGGGTAAATTTGGCATTATCAAGATTCCTGCTGAGGAAGGAGAGAGGCAGAGAGGAAATGAGTGCTGGTGTCTGCAGAAGACAGAGGGCAGGGGTGTCCATGTGTGCAGGTACCTGGAGGCGCCTGCAGAGGCAAAGAAGGCAGTGGGAATGAGTGCAGGTTCCTGCAGAGGCTGGGAGGGGGAAGTGGTCATTGAGTGCAGGTGCCTGTCGAGGACAGGTGGTTACTTGTCATGTGCTTACAGGTGCCCTCAAGGACAGAGAGGCATAGTGGACATGAGTTTGCAGGTGCCTGCTGAGGCCATATCAGGGCAATGTGCATATGAGTGCAAGTGCCATCAGAGGCCACAGGTAACTGGGGCTGTGAGTTCAGGGACATGTAGAGGCCACTGAGTCTTTGGTCATGGAAGTACAGGTGCATGCAGGGGCCTACTTGGTAGTGGACATGTGAGTTTAGATGCATAGTGAGGCCAGAGGGGGCATTGGGCACATGAGTGCAGGTACTGGAAGAGACCAGAAGGGATTTGTATGCATGTGAGTGTAGGTGCCTGCAGAAGCCCAATGGGAAAGTGGGCATGTGAGTGCAGGTACCTACAGAGGGTGGAGAGGGGACAGATGTCATTGAGTGCAGGTGTCTGTGGAGGCCAGTTGAGCATCAGGCATGTGAGCTCAGGTGACTGCAGAGGGCAACGGTTGGCTCTGGTCATGGGAGTCTAGGTTATTGCAGAAGCCACATGGGGACAGTGGTCATGTGAGTGATGATGTTTACAAAGGGCAGAGGGTGGGCCTTGGGGTTCTGAGTGCAGGTGTCTCCAATAGCAGAGAGGGGCACTGGGCATGTGAGTTCAGGTGCCTGCCGAGGGCACACAGAGGCAGTGTGCTATGAGTGCAAGTAACTGCAGAGGACAGTGGGGAAGTGGCCATGTGAATGCAGGTGCCAGCAATGGTTATTTGCTCAGTGGGTATGTGAGTGCAGGTGCATGCAGACGACCAATGGGGCAGTGGGCATGTGAGTGCAGTTTCCTGCAGAGCCCAAGGGACAGTGGGCATGTGAGTGCAGGTATACACAAAGCTTAGAAGGTGATGGATTGTATATGCATGCAGTTTCCTACAGAGACCAAGCTGGTAGTGGGCATGCGATTGTTGTTGCCTGCTGATGCCAGGGGCAGTTGTCATATGAGTGCCAGTGGCTGCAGAGTCCAGTGGGGCTGATGCATTTGAGTTCAGGTGTGTACATAGAGCAGAGCATGGGCATGTGAGTGCTTTTGCCTACAGAGACCAGAGTTTGGCATTGGCATGTGAGTGCAGGTGCTTGAAGAAGTCAAAGGGGGGCAGTGGGCTTGTGATTGCAGGTGCCTGCCGAGTCCAGTGGGGCTGTGTCCATAAGAGTTCAGGTGTGCTAATAGACCAGAGTGTGGGCATATGAGTGCAGGTCATTGCAGACTCATGGTCAGACAGTGGGAATGATGGTCAAGGTGCCTGCAAAAAGAGATTTGGGCAGTATGCATGTGCATGCAGGTGCCTACAGAAGCCTGATTTGAGAGCTTGACATGTGTGTTCAGGTGCTTGAGGAGGTCAGAGGGTAGCAGCAGGCTTGTTTGTGTAGGTGCCTGCAGAGGGTCGCAGTGGGTATGTGAGTGCCTGCATAGGTCAGGGAGCAATGGACATGTGAGTCAACTTTCCTGCAGAGAACAGGGGTCAGTGGGCATGTGAGTACATTTGCCTGCAGTTGCAAGAAAAGGGCAATAGGCATCTGAGTTGAGGTTCCTTCAGACAGAGGCTACAGGGGGGGGCAGTGGTCATTGAGTGCTGGTGGCTTTTGAAGCTGGTAATCATTTGGAAAGTGCTTACAGGTGCCTGCAAGGCCAGAGAGGCACAGTGGACATGTGTTTGCAGGTGCCTGCTGAGGCCATGTTGGGGCAATGTGCATATGAGAGCAGGTGCCAGCAGATGCCAGGGATGACAGTGGGCATGTGAGTTCATGTGGATGTAGAGGCCAAGTGGGCTTTGGTCATGGTAGAGCAAATGCCTACAGAGGCCAGGGTTGCAGTGTGCCTGTGAGTTCAGGTCTATGTAAAGGCCAATGAGGCTTTGGTCATGGTAGTACAAGTCCCTGCAGGGACCAGGTTGACAGTGGGCATGTGAGTTAAGTGCATAATGATGCCAGAGGGAGGCACTTCACATGTGAGTGCAGGTGCCTACAAATGGCAAAAGAGGTATTGGACTTGTAAGTGCAGGTGCCTGCAGAGGCCAGATTTGGGTGGTTGGCATGTGAGTGCAAGTGCTTGAAGAGAGCAGAGGGGCACAGTGGCGTGTGAGTGCAGGTGCCTGCATAGACCAGGGGGGCAGTGGGTATGTGAGTGTAACCTCCTATGAGGATTGGCATGTGAATACATTTGCCTGCAGAGGTAACAGCAGGGCAGTGGGCATGTGAGTGTAGAGCTGTGAAGAGGGTAGATTGGTAAATTGGGCATGTTAGGGCAGGTTACTCCTGAGGCAGAAAGAGCAGGTGTCTGCAGAGGACAGGAAATCAGTGGGCATTTGAGTGTAAGTGGGGGCAGAGGCATGACTGGGCCAGTGGGCATGCCATTGCAGGTGCCTGCAGAGGCCAGAAGTGGATGATGTGCAGGTAATGTAGGTGTCT
>LZPO01087316.1:2499-30528 GCA_001675575.1 Neotoma lepida | reverse complement strand
AAGCTTCCTTTATCAGTGTTTGACAGAAGTGAAAATTTGTTCATTCTGTCCAGGCTGCATTGCCTGGCAGTGATCCCCTTGCCCTGCCCGGGGGCTTTTTTGTTGTTGTTTGTTTTTTTTGTTTTGTTTTGTTTTGTTTTGTTTTGTTTTACTTTTTTAGAGAATTGTGGGTTTTACGGATCATTGGTTTAAAAAGAGACATAAGTCAGGAAAGAGAAAGGAGTGGAACTTTCTCTTTTCCTTTGGGCTGAACCCAGGGGAACTGTTCCCCTTCCAAGGGACTGCTTAGAGCAGGCACTGAGTGGAGTGGAGGGAATGCTCATTTGGGGAACTATTTCCCTGTTCTTGCCTGCATTCTGCTTGGATGGCTAGGGGACCTGGATGGAGAGGCCTGCCTCCTCCCCATCTCCACACAGGATCCAACCCTGACCATGATCAAGAGTCAAGCAATAAAACAAGCAAGCGCTTCTGCTCCCAGATTGGGGTAGGTGGAGGTTGGGGGGTTCTCTGGGTGACCTGGAAGAGCCAAAAGTATTCAAATCCCAAAAAGAAGGGGGCACAGGTCTTAACATTGAGGGGAGGGTCTCACACCAGAGAAAGTCACTAGTCAATACAGGGAAACAGAATGAACAGAAACACACACACATATACACACACACAGAGAGAGAGAGAGGGAGAGAGAGAGAGAGAGAGAGAGAGAGAGACAGAGAGAGAGACAGAGAGAGAGACAGAGAGAGAGACAGAGAGATACACAGAGAGACAGAGACAGAAAGAGAGAACAACCTGGGAGGGCCACCACACATTCATACATTTGAACAGACAGAGGGATCCAGTAACATCTCATATGGATCAGCAGCCATGTCTGACCTCTCCTGTGTGTCCAACAGAAGGCACCTTAACCAGACTCACCTCTGGAGGTAGCAGACCAGGCAACTTTCTAATTTGTTTCTTGGGATGGAGGTATCAGACCCCTCTGAAGCATTAGGCAGTGATTAATCAAATGAAGCCCCGGAGATCTGGAATATCTCAGGTGGCACACCCTCTAGGAGTTCCCCGACCATTGCATTCTTCCTCACTCCAAGGGGCTCTGAGACCTCAGTGTCTCGAGGTCTGGTCTTTGGGATCTTGGTGGGACCTCCAGAAATATTGTGGGGTATTCACCAAAGAAGCCTTCTCAGATATGGGTTTAAGCAAATAGAAAGTCTTTGTTAGCCTGCCCTCAACTATAGTGGGTGTTCAGAGTCCCAGTGTAGCCCCGAACCTTTCTCAGGGGGGAGCTTTATAAGCACAAAAACCACATCCTGGGTTGACATGCTTCAATTAACAAGAAAAGTTAGCTAGAAGCAGAACTATAAAAGCTAAAAAGCAAAGTTATACATTTAAAGACTTTCCCAGAACTATGGGCTTTGATGGATTGGGTCTTTGTTTCATTTTTGGCAGGTGGTGTTGTCTATGCGTTGAGTTTTACAGCCTAAATAGTATTTCCATCATGGAGTGTGTTATGATAAGGTCTGGGGCCCTGTTACAGTCTACATTGGAATCCTGATATAGTACTTTCTAATACCAATGAATGAATGCCTCAAACCACAGGATAAATGAACATTTTAGCAAGAGTGAGGACAAGGAGGGAGGAAAAAGCTTCCTTTTTCCTTGTTCTTTTATGTAGCCTGCCACTAGATGGTATGGCCCAGATTTAAGGTGGGTCTTAATATCCCAAATGATCTAATCAAGAAAATCCCTCGTAGGCCTGCCCAGACTTTTGTGTTTTAGATGAATACAGATGTGGTCAAGTTAACAACCAAAATTAGTCGTCACGTCCATCTGTTGTCAATGTGACACACAATCACATCTCCCTATGCTTAATTTCCAAATGAAAACAGTACCCAGGTCATAATACCACCTAACATGATGTAGCTATCACATGAACAACCACAAATACATTAATATTTTTAAATAGTGACAAGTTCCCTTTAGAAATGCTTAATCTTTTAATGACGCATAACTTAAATATGATAGTAACCACTGATGTTATCTCGATCTATGTTATACTACATGATAAAGAAATGGAGGATGAACTAGAGAGATGGCTCAGCTGTTAAGAGTACTGATGGCTCTTCCAGAGGTCCTGAGTTCAATTCCCAGCACTCACATGGCAGCTCACAACTGTCTGTAACACCAGTTTCAGGGACCAACACCCTCATAAACACCAATGTACATAAAATAAAAATAAATTTAGAAGATTAATGGAGGAAAGAAAACACAAATATTTGCTTAGCATGTGTGCATATATGTACAAACACTATCTTGACAAAATAAGACAGAAACTTGCCAATTACAATTCTTGTTTCTGCAGTTGGTCAGATTGCCTTACCTGGTTTTAAAACTACCTTCCTCTACTACCCATTCTGTATTTCCTCTACACTCAGTAAGAACCTCAGCAGGTCTTGGCTCTTTTCCTGGAGGAGTGACCTATATCTTTATTCCTAAAGGATCTGGGATATATGATAGTTACACCATGTTAGGTGGAATTATGACCTGGATACTGTTTTCATTTGGAAATTAAACATGACCCTTTGCCATCCTGCCTGGATTAGACTGTTATAGTTTCCCACTGACTTTAATCACAGGACATGATAGCACCAAGATATGCCCTAAAGGATCTCCTGCACTGCAGACATAATCCTTCTTACCTCCATTGTGGAGAAGCAATCCAATTCCCCTTGGTAATCTGGATTAATCACCCCTCCTAACACTGTTATTCCTTTCTTAGCCTATTGGCTTAAGGGCATAAAAAGCCCAAAGTGGCCAGGAGAAAGTCTGAGCTTCCAACTGAATGGAATGTTGTGTCTCATGGCAGGAGCAATTCACATTTGGAACCAGGCTAGCAGAAATTAAGGTCCCAGGAACAGTTAGCAAAAGTTTTCCTAGAGGGTCAATAAGTGTGATAGTGAGTGGAACCATTCACATTTCCACCCTTTGATTCCCAGACCCATGAATCTTGGCTATGGAAGAAACTGTACCATACATTGTACTCTGATTCAAGCTATATGCCACTTTTTGAAGAACCCTGTCCCAGGTCTCAAGGCAATAACTGGCGCTATAACTGTGTCTTCAAAAGGCCATTTCACTATTCTATAAATCCATTTACTTAAGGATGGTGAGGAATATGGTAAGATAAGTAGATTCCATGAATGTGGACCCACTAGCACACTTCTTCACTTCTCTGACTGTGAAGTGAGTTCCTTGATCAGAAGCAATACTATGTGGAATACTATGATGATGGATAAGGCATTCTATAAGCCCCACAGATGATACTTTTGAAAGAAGTATTACATACAAGAAAGGCAAATCCATAGCCAGAAGTACCTATTCTAGTAAGGACAAAATATAGCCTGTTCCAACAAGGAAGTGGTTCAATGTAGTCAACCTTCCACCAGGTCACTGGCTGGGTACTCTGGAGAATGGTACCACATCAAGGACTCAATGATGGTTTCTGCTACTGGCAGATCTGGCACTCAGCCACAGCTGTAGCCAGGTCAGCCTTGCTAGATGGGAGTCCATGTTGTAGAGTTCATAAATAACCTCCATCTCTGCCATTGTGGCCACTTTGTTCATGGTCCCATTGGATAATGATAGGGATAATGTGTGAAAGAGGCTGACTGTCCATAAAACACCTTTCTATTTACTTGGTTTTTGCTGATGTTACCTTTTGAGCATTTACATGAGACATACATATCTTCAAATCCATCATCCATTTAAAGAGATCTATCCACATACTTCTACACATACTATTTCTCACAAATTTTCCAATCATGCCTTTTCTCATACCCATACAGCCAATTCATTGGATACTAACCATGACCAGTAAACAATTTTCCATCTAGCCATTTCTCCTTCCATGAAAAAAATGTACAACCAGAACTAAAGTTCTGCCCACTGTGAAGATTTCCCTTCACCAGTGTCTGCCAGGTTTATCTTATAAAAGGGTTGTAATGATGCAGCTGTGCTTCTGGGTGGTACCTGCATAGCATGCAGGGAATATTTTTCTCTTCCTCATCAACCAATCATAGAGCATCTCCATGTGGCTATAGGTGCATGCTTGGAAGCAGATTACATTGTAACAGGAATAGAAATCATAGGCATTTGGCTAACTTCTTCATGTGACTTGCTTGTGCCCTCAGGAGCTGATCAGGTGATCCCACATATACCACTTCCTGTTGATAATAGATGCTGTTGTGCACATCCTAACTTTTGGATTGGTGGGTTATATAATACTCAGCTCATGAGGAGCAGCTCAGGTCACATGGTAACTTGGTGGCTCATTGTCAAATGTTTAGTTTCTACTAAAGTCCAATACCAGGCCAAGAACTGTCACTCAAATGGAGAGTCATTGTCTACAAAACTCATCTATCCAAAATCTCAAGGGTTTTCTCTGTAATTCACAAGTAGGGACCTGCTAAATGCTCCAAACAGTATCCCCATCTGCCACTGACACCTAAAGTACATCAGGTCTGCTGGATCATATGGTCCAAGTACTAGAGCAGCCTGCACAGCAGACTAGACCTATTGAAGAGCCTTCTCCTGTTCCAGGACCCACACAGAGCTAGCAGCTTTTTGAGTCACTCCAGTCACTTGGTATATGGGCCAGAGTAACACACCCACGTGAGGAATGTGCAGTCTCCAAAATCCAAATGGGCCCAATTGTGCTCCTTTCTTGGTGGTGGGAGGGGCCAGGTACAATAACTTATCCTTCACCTTAGACGGAATGTCTCTGCATGCCCCACACCACTGGAGATTACTAGAAATTTCACTGAAGTTAGAAAGCTCCTGAATTTTGGTTGGATTTATTTCACATCTTCTGATCATGTATCTGCCAACTTCTAAGAATATCTATTCCAATTATACACTCTGAAACTGGGGAAATAATAATAAGTAGTTCACTGGGGAAATAATAGTAAGTAATTCACACCATAGATTATTAGTGTTCTTCAGGGTTCTAGGAGAGACTTCGGTAGCTGTAGATATAGCAAATTAGAAAGACTTTGAGATGCTTTAAATTTCATTCCTATAATACTGTTTCTCTGGAACCACTCTGGTACCACAATGGTTACTAATGGGCTCTTGCACCAGAATGTCCATATCTTCCTGAATATTTGGCATTTTTCTGCTATTATTTCATTGGATATACTTTCCATGTCATCAACCTTTAGTCTGTCTGCTTCAGATATACCCATTATGTTTTATTTAACCTTTTAATGCTATCGAAGTGATCATTACTACTGTTCTCAATCTTTCTTTTCTTTTTTTTTTAGTCTAAACATATTATTTTTGAAAGACTTATGTTTATGCTGTGATTCTTTTAATGTAATTAATCTAGTGTTTCGTTAAGGTTTGCAACTGAAATTTTTATCTAACTCACTGAGATTTTTCTGTGTTAGTTATTTTTCTTTTGGTCGTGGTGTGATAAAACTTGAAATATTCAGGGGTGGTAGGTCCCACACTACATTTCCCCTTTAACTCTCCTATTTGGCCTGTAAGTAAGACAGGTAGATTGTGACAAAATGCCATGACCAAGGCTACTTACAAAATAAAGCATTTAATTGGCTTATAGATCCAGATAGTTAGAGTCCATGATGGTGGAGCAAGGCTTAGAGACAGGAACAGCTGAGAGTTAACATCATAAACTGCAAGCAGGAGATAGAAAACACATTAGAAATGGCAGGAGTCTTTCAGAACCTCAAAGACACACACACACACACACACACACACACACACACACACACACACACACTGTTATACCTCTCGACCAAGACTATACCTACAAATCCTTTCCAAATAGTTCCACCAACTGGGGACCAAGTATTCAAACATGTGAATCCATAGGGCTGAGTCTCAAACTACCACATTCCATGTCCTAACCTCATGGCCATATAATAATGCAAAATGCATTTAGTCCAACTTCAAAAATTTCCATAAGCTTTCTGTCTCAACAGTGTTTAAAAGCCAAAGGGCAACATCTCTTCTGAGACTCAAGGCAAGCTCTTAATTGTAACCCCCTGTAAAATCAAATAGCAAATTACATGCTTCCATATAATATGTCACAGAATATACATTACCATTCCAAAACGGAGGAATTAGGGCATAATTCGGAAATATGGGACCAAAGCAAGACTGAAATCCATAGCGGAAAACTGCAAATCCTATATCTCCATATCTGATGTCAGAGGGCTTAGATAGCTCTACCCTTCCAGCTCTACTGCCTGAAATAAACTTCTCTCTCTTAGGCTGGTTCCACTCCCTGTGTTCAGCTCTTCCTGGCAGGTATCTGAGGGCTTTGTTACTTTGAGCATTTTAGAGTCTCTAACACAATCCAGGTTTCACTTTTACAGCTTCATGGCTTCTCCTGGCCTTCGTCCAGGGACTCCTCAGCGACATGCCTGCCCTAGGTAGTTCTCCTTTACCATGGAGGATGATTCTACAACCCCCTTACTATGTATTCTCATGAATCTAAACCCAGAGCCATATGGACGACAAGGCATTACCATGTTTAATTGCCTGCTGGGGGTGAACCTCTGGCTCCCTTAAATGATATATACAGCAGCTTTGATTGTTTGTTGCTTTTTAGAAGCAGAAAATTCCTAGACCTTTTCCTTTCACGAGTTGGAAACTCAGCCACCCTTTACTTTATTCCCATTCAGATTAGGCCTCTCCTTAATCTCTTCATCTTTTTAAGCACAAGCCTTGTCTCTGACATAAAATTTCCTGTTCTTTTTCTCTTCAAACTTTACGTTTCTATTTCTTTTTGCCCCACTTTGATACTGAACCTCTGTCAAAGATTAACCACACTCTGTGCTCTTTCTCTTCACTTAACTGATGGATTCCTTTGCTGTGCAGAGGTTTTTGTTTTTATGAAGTCCTGCTTGTCAATTGTAGGGCCTTAATTTGGGGCATACGGAATTCTATTCAGAAAGTTCTTTCCTGCACCTCTATCTTGAAGAGTATAGCAGTTTCACTACTTACCTTTTACATTGAGCTCTTTGATTCATTTGCTGTTAAACTTTGTGCAAAGTGCTCTAATTTCATTCTTCTGTATGTGGACATCTAGTTTCCCTAGCACCATTTATTACTAAAGATGCTACATTTTCTCTATGTTTTTGGCCTCTTTACGAAATATCAGATGGCTTTAGTTACATGCACTCATATTTCAGCCTTCTATTTTGTTCCATTGGTCTACATTTTGTTTTTCAATGTCTGTTTGCTTAATTTCTCATTAATGTCTTACATTTTCCTCCTTATTTTATTAAACTGTTTGAAATTTCACAAGTTTTATTGATCTATTAAAAATCATTAAGAGGCAAGTAATGCCTCCAGTTTGCTATCCCTGAATCTGTTGGGTGAGAGCAATGAACTTTTTGTATATCATATTAACTTTTTCTTGAATTCCTCTCTTGATATTTTCACATATGAGGGGATATTCTATTGATATATTAAGGCTTTCTCAGTAAGTAGATCTCTCTTGGTGATATATTTGGGATATCACTCTGTTGTATAATGATTTTATTTCCAATTAGACATTGTTGCCATTTCTCTGGCTATGGTTAGTCCTTCTGTATACAATGCATGTTATATCAGAGTCTAGGAGACCCACTATCTTTACAGGTCTTTAAAGAATGGGGACACTAGTAATTAATTCAGTAGATGGGGTATAGACGGCATAGTACTAACATCCAGCCTTGGCAAAAATGCACAACTTGACAAAATGCAGCAGTCATAATTGGTCAAAGTGCCAAGAATAAATGGCCATGAATGATCAGTACTACATGGGAAATCTTTATCAATCATCTGCAAGGATTGGGTAACAGCATGTAAAAGGAAGTCAAAAGAATATAAAAGCTGGAGGATGGGTAAAAGTACTGTGAAATGCCACTATTGTCCACATGAATTTATAGCAACTGTGGTAACCTGAAAAATACCAGCACAAAATAAAGCCATTCAAAATTTCAGCACTGATGGTGGAGGAGTGCCCTAGACCTACTCTCTTGATTGGGTGCTATTGCCAGTTGGTGATTGCAATGAGAGAGAGAAATGTTGTATTTTTTTTACTCTTTACTCTTTGCTCTTTGGGGGCCCACGACCCAGCTCCCAAAGAAATACATGGAGACTTATTATTACTTATAAATGCCCTGCCCTAGCTTAGCTTGTTTCTAGCCAGCTTTTCTTAAACTATCCCATCTACCTTTTGCCTCTAGGCTTTTATCTTTTGCTATTCTATAAACCTTTCTTTACTTCTTACTCTGTGGCCTGCTGTGTAGCTGGGTGGCTGGCCCCTGACATCCTCCTCTCCTCCTCCTTTTGCTCCTCCATCTTCAATTTTTCTCCTCCTATTTATTCTCTCTTCCTGCCAGCCCTGTCTATCCTTTCTCCTGCCTTGCTTCTGGCCATTCAGCTCTTTATTAAACCAATCAGATGTTTCAGACAGGCAAAGTAACACAGCTTCCCAGAGATAAACAAATGCAACATAAAAGAATGCAACACATCTTTGCATCATTAAACAAATGTTCCACAGCATAAACAAATGTAACACATTTTTAACTAATATTCCACAACAGAGAAGATGGCTTTTTTGAGTTTAGGGGGATGTGGCCATTGGTAGGTTGCCCATGCCCCACGAATAACCTCAACCTACCCACATATGGGCAGCACTAATTGGCTTCAGTGGGTTATAAATATAAAATAGAAGACATGAAGTTGGGAAGGAGATATATTGGGGAAAATCACTGGGAGAGTTACAAGGGAACAGTAGGGAGATGGATATAAACATGATACATATATAAAAAATTTTTAAAGAATAAATAAAAATGTTACAAAAGAAATAAATGCACAAAGATCATAAAATATTGTTAGACTAAGTTACAAAATATCAATAGTTAGTATGTACAATGAAATAAATTCCAAGCCAGAAATTCAGCAAAGAATTTAAAACATAATAAGGTATATGCCAATTGGAAAAATTTAAATGTCAGAAAAGTATTAAAAAGTTAAATGGGCCGGGTGCTGGTGGTGCACGCCTTTAATTGCAGCACCCAGGAGACATAGAAAGGTGCATCTCTATGAGTTTGAGGCCAGCCTGGTCTACAGACTGAAGCTACACAGAGAAACCCTGTCTCGAAAAACAAACAAAAAAAATTAAATGAATGAATTTAATAGTTCATTAAGTATGTTTGAAAATAATTGGTGAATGGTGAATGGGAAAATTTAAGAGGAATAGAATATAATTGTAAAAATACTAAAGACAGAAGCAAGCATAACATGAGTGTAAATTGGAATCTCAGAATTATAGGACAAATAGAATCACACAGAAAATATTTAAAGAAATAAGCATTTGGCTTTTTTAATGATTCATAAATTTTCATAAATAAATCCCTGGGGTCAGTGTTGAGTTCAAGATATCACTGTATTTTCTAATAATCTCCTGATGCTTCTTTGACATTTCTTCCCTAAAATTTACAAACATTTTGACTGAGTCTATAAGTGACATAGAATGCCAAGAAATTGGCAAGAGAATTTGAACAAAAATATGAGGAAGTAGGAAGACTCAAAAAGTGTTGTTGAAAGGACAGGTTTGTGTGGAAATCGAGGTAAATATAGGAGGTTAATAGATGATAGATCAGTATATATTTGTGAAACTGTAAGTCTGTATGAGGTAACAGAATCTTTTTTTGAGTAATGATGAGACAAGTTAAATGTTAGACATTTGAAAATATAACGTCTATTCTCATAAATCTTGAAAGGTAGAGCAGTACTAACCCTGATAAGTTCTGACTATGATAGTGGGCTGCAGAATGAGGATGGACATAGATATTGTTTTACAAAATCCCATCTATAAGGATATTAGTTTTACTCTTGATAAAAGCAAGAATAAAGTGGAGTAGATAAATTACGTAAAACTACAAAAGTTTCAATTGATTTTAAATAATAAACTGACATTCATAGAATGGCCTTGGAGACAAATGTCTGGGCATACGTGTGAAGGACTTTCTAGATGAGATTAATGGAGGTGAGATCCCCTCTAACTGTGCAAGTGAATAAAAAGGAAGTGAAGTATCAGTATTCATCTCTCGTTGCTTCCTGACTGCAGATGCCATATGGCAAGCTGGCCTCTTGTTCCTTCCTTGCATACTGCTATCTCTTCCCTATCATGAAGGAGTCTATCCCTTCAAACTGAAAGCTATAATAAAGCCTTCCTCCCTTAAATTGCTTCTTGTGAGGTATTTTGTCACAGCAATATGAAAATAACTAATATAGAAAACTGGTAGACAGAAATAGATTTGCTGCTGTGATGAGCCTTATAGCATGGAACATGGGAGAGTTTGGGACTTCGGACTAGAAAATCTCTCAAATGCTATAAGCAGTCCTTAATGGTCTATTCTGGTATGAGTCCAACAGAAATACTGACAGTGGAGGCATAGCTCATGAGACATCAGAAGGGATCAAAGACTGTATTGAGAACCAGTCTAGAAGCCATTTGTGTGATCTTCGTGCCATTAATCTGTCTGCATTCTGTTCGTGCCCTGAGAATTTCAACAAAGCTGAATATAGGAATACTGGACTAATCTGTTTGGCAGAGGAAATATACCAAGACAGAACAGCATAGAATGGTTATTGCTTGCTCGCTGCTCTTATTAAGATCTCCACCAAAAACAAAACAAAAAAACACCACAAGTGGGCCATAAAGATAGAAGGAATGTGGATTATCAAGGAAAAGTCCTTTATTTAACATGATTAAAGTCACAGATGCTCAAAAAGAGGCTTTATGTCGAAGAGAAACCTTATTCTGCATTGGTACAATAAGATGCCCTATCATCAAGAATCCACCAATCAAAGGCTCCAACTTACAAAAATGAAAATTCATTTGTAAGGACAGGCCCTAAACTGAGAATGCTACTGAAAGAATTCCCTGCTTTAGACAGTTACCCCTTCAGAAAATGTTTCCCTAAGATCAGTACACAGAGGCTGATGTGACTGTAGTTCCCGGGTCCAGCCTCCATCTAGAGATTGCAGCTAAACCTGGCAGTGTTGGCCATGTGGTTCTTTCTGGTTTGGTGTGTATGGTAGATGGGGGGTGATGGAGTCTTGGACTCCAGAGAGCTGCTGAGGCCAGACAATGTGTGAAAGGTTTGGAGTCCCTACAAAGGTGATGTGAGACTATTGTATGAAACTGTGAAGGTTAAACGTGTATATCAATGGAGAGCCCAGGATGTTGGAGATGTCAAAACCATGGAATATGTGCCAAGGAAAGCTGCAGACGTAGAATGAATCGGGCTCAATAGAGAAGCTGTGTATGCTTTTAGAAGCAGTGGTAGAGGAGTGGGACTACCTAAGCAAGCCCTTTCTAAGCACGTGATTTCATCATGAGCCCCACCCAGATAGCAAGCATAGAGCTGCAGGATTTGGTGTCTGCCCTACTGAGTTTCTATCTTGGTTTGGTGTTGTCATTCCTTACTATGTTCCCATTCTTCTCTTTGAAATAGGAATGTTTGTTCTATGGCATTGTATTTTTGAAGTAACACATATTTTTATTTGTTTTTAATTTACATTTATTTATTTTGTTTTTGTGTATGGACGTGTACACACGCACACACACACACACACACACACACACACACACACACTATTTGTGGAGATTAGAGGACAACTTGCAGAAATCAAGAGTCAGCTCTCTCATTCCACCATGTGGTTCACAGGATCACACTCAGGTTGTCAGGTATGGCAGCAATTGCCTTTACTCACTGTGCCATTTTGTTGCTCCATCCCTTTTTAAGAGAAAGTTATAGTTAAGAAATTGCCTTGCATCTCAAATGAGACATGGACTTTGAATTTTAAAATAATGTTGGAACTGCTGAAGAATATGAGAACCTTTGAAGTAGAACTGAATGCATTTTATATTATGAGACAGCCAGGAGCTTATGAGAACAAAAAGTAAAAGAATATTACTTAAAAGTAATATGTTTGGAGGGTTCAAAAGATTGCTCACTGGTTAAAAGCACTAGCTTCTCTTCTAGAGGACCAGGTTTGATTCCTAGCATCCAAATGACAGTTCACAACTACATGTAACTCTAGTTCTAGGAAATCTGATGGCCTTTTCTGGCCCACAAGGGCACTGCATGTGCATTGTTCACAGGCACGCATGAAGGAAAAACACTCATAAACACATAATAATAATATTTTTCAGTAATATATTTGTGTGTCAAGTTGACAAGGGATGGACTTGTGCTGGTCAATATTGATTTCTAATTTGACAGAATCTAGAAGCACTGAGAGGACAAATCTCTGGGCATGTCTGTGGGGATTTAATTGATTTGGTTAATGGAGATGGGAGTCCTAGTCTAACTGCTTGGTTGAGTGACAAAAAGAAAGTGAACTGAGTATCAGAGTTCATCTCCTGTTGCTTCCTAAATGCTAATGCAATGTGACCAGTTAGCTTCCTGTTTCTTCCACTTGGTTTTTTTATTTTTTTTTTTTTGAGACAGGGTTTCACTGTGTAACCCTAGCTGTCCTGGAACTCACTATGTAAACCAGACTGGCCTCGAACTCACAGACATCTGCCTGCCTCTGCCTCCTAAGTGCTAGGATTAAAGGTGTGTGCCACCACCACCCAGCTGTTTCTTCCATTTCTGTTACCATATCTTCCCTGCTATGATGGAATGTATTCCCTAGAACTGTCAGCCAAAATGATCTCCTTCATTTACTTCTTGCCAGTTATTTTGACACAACTATGAGGAAAGTAACTAATATAGTGTGGACAAGGTGATGACTTGGAGAAATTGTGGAGTTTCATGTGATGACTATGGGCTAACCAGGAAAAGATAGGTACAGATAGTCCAGGTATCTGAGAATAAAAAAGTAAACAGATGTGTCTTGGAGAACCTAGATTCCTGTGTGGTTAACCAACAACTATGCCATACCAGGGCTTACAAATACTCTGTATGATCCATGTGTCACCCTCTGCCTTCCTTCATTGTTACTTTTTTTTCTCATTGGACAAAGATTAAACATACTACACACACACACACACACACACAAAGAGTCAAACAACATTTAATCCCTGAGTAGCAACATGGACATATTGTGGTTCAATCTGGTTCAGGGATAGGAGAAACAAAATGAAGGTTAGTCATTAATGGGGGAAGGAAGGGATTCAGATGGGTCTTCAGGCTTTGGAGATGAAGTACTAGCAACAGTACTTAAAAGAACACAGCGTCTTCCCTTGTGATGACCCCAGGAACAGAGTACATCACAATTGTCATCATCTTCTTCACTATCTGAGGAGCTCTCACCAAAGGCACGTGGCCTCTCATAAACACAGCAACATTTGGATGAGCGACGGCCCAAGTGCTCGTTATCAATAGTGTCACTTGACCACTCAACCCTCTTGCCTGATTTTGCCTTCCCTAATGGGTTGGATAGATTGCTGTTTTTGAGCTCGTCTTTCACTACAACTGTGGGCTCTGAAATGGCTTCTGTCAACTTAGATGTTGACTCTTCCATGGCAGAACTGGAAGCAGGGCAGAGGAGTGTAATCGATATATCCAAGGAATCTGAGGAAATAGAAATTTTGAACCCAGTCAGAGTCACAATTAGAATTTAATGTTACATCTGTTTTTGTCTTAGCATTCTCACCCATGAGGTACCCAACTCCCTCTTGTTTCTTAGTTCCTTGTTCAAAATCAAGCCTTGAAATCACAGAAAATGGTTTGATTACCAGGGAAGTGGCAGAATGGAAATCTAGGCCAGACTACTTCAATCTCCTGTAAGATTAAAAAGAAAATGATACTTTAAAATGCATGTCTTTGTGAAAATTAGCTTAGAGAAATTACCACATAGATCTTAATTTCTGATTTTTATTTGAGTAAAACAGACACACATAGATCAGTATTTATTTCTGTCTATATAAGTGATTCTCTATTTGAGTATACCTATGATCTTCTGTGTGTACTGATGAGGGTTAAAGACATAGCTGGAAAAGAATTCAAGTGCCATGCTACTAAGAGAATCTGAATTTCATACTGGAATCCTTCTAGAATTATTAATTTATTATGCAAAGAATACAATTTACTCTGCATCTCAAGTTTTAGTGAAGTACCAATGTGAAGGCAGGAAATGGATAGTTTAGAGATTTGGGAGTTTAGTTAGTAATATAGACGAATAATTAAACATTAACTAACATTAGTACTGGTGATAAACAGAAGGAAGACAATTGTCAAAACTTGATTATTTAAAAGGGGAAAATGACTGTTGTTAAGGGTGGACATGAATTAGAATGTGTACAACACCAAATCTAAGAAGGAGGAAGACAAGACTGAGCCAGGGAAATTAGTAAACTAAAAACCATTGGGGCTATCAAATCAGAATCCCTGGGTTTTAAATGACCCACTTTATATATATACCTGTTTAATTGGGATCTCCAACAGGTCTTTCTGGTCTTATGTAGGTATTCTGTCAGCAGATATCCTTAGGAGACCAGCTTTGCTGTTGCTTTGTTGTGCCTGTCTCTATGACAACTAAAAGACACAGATGGAATGTATGTTTCTATCTCCTAAGAGACCTGACTTTGAGTAGTCTACCTACTGATTGACTTGAAAAATAGTTTACCTTATACATGTTTGTTTCATAAGGGACCAGATCTCTGAAAAAAAAAATCACAGCCTGTCAGTGCTTGGCAAGGCCTGAGAATTTCATTTACCATGTGGATCTGTTAAAGCTGTGTCAGAATTTCTTAAGAAATTTCTTATCAGTGTATACTTATTGAACAAAGCAATGGGCTTCATAATGCTGTTTTTGTTTAAATACATTGCTTATTTTGACTATATTCACTCTCCATTACTTTCTCCGATTTCTCTCCCACAAGTGCCCTTTCCATGTTTAATAAATGTTTTAAGATTACATATCCCCAGTTCCAACCCATAAAGTCTAAAATCCAAGCCCACAATAAATATTTTAAGTTTTCACATCCTATAGGTATGGTCAAAAAGTGGATTGAAAATGTTAACCTTTTGTTGACCCACAAATCTAATTCATGATCCAAAAGTGTGCAATCCCAGTAGACGTTAAGTAAATTAAAAATGCACGAGTGACATCTTTGTTTGTTAACTGTTTAAACTATGTCTGTTTAGATAATTTAAAATGACACAATTAAAATATTTAAAAATAGAAGTACCATTTACCCAGATTTCCTCAATGACACATTTTATTTTTGGTTGTGAGCCTAGCCTTTAACGGCTGAGCTCTCCCTCCAGCCGAACAACATTTTATGTAGCTACAAGTTTATCAAATCTTGATTATGGACATGGGCACAATATTATTAGTTAAATGACAAGCCTGCTTTAGATCTAACCACCTTTTACTTGTACTCTCTACTGTTTTTTTCTTTGTTTTATAGTTCTATTCAATTTTATCATATTTCAGTTCATGTCGACATCATCAGAATCAGTACACAGAAGTATTCCAATCTCTCAAACTATCTCTTACTACCCATATTATTAAAAACATCCTTGATCCCTGGAAATAAGCTTTTGTGCCCCATCTATATAAGTTGGTCATCTAGACAATGTTATGTAAAGGAATTGGAGACATTTTGAAATTGGACTTTTTTTCACTCAGCATAACGCCACTGAAATTCACTCGATTGCTGTTTCATCTTTATTATTGCTGAATAATGTTGCATTTATGAATTATCATAAGATGTTTACCCAGTCATCTGTTGAAAGATATTTAGGTTATTTTCATTTTGAAGCCATCATGAATAAAGATGTAATGAACCTTCATATAACAGTTTTCAGAGGGCATAAGTCTTCCTGCTTCTAGAGTGAATGCCTAGGGAAAGTGACAACACATATCTGTAATCCCAGCACTCAGGAAGTAGAAGCAAGCACTATGGAAACCAGGGTGGCATTTCCTCAAAAAATTAAAAATATGGCTATTACATGACCCAGCTATACTACTCCTGGGCATATATGCAAAGGACTCTATGTCCTACCATAGAGATATTTACACATTCATGCTTATTGCTGAATTATTCACAACAGAAAGAAAATGGAACCAGCCTAGATGTTCATCAACAGATGAATGGATAATGAAAATGTGGCCCAATACACAATAGAATTTTACTCAGATGTTAAGAAACATGAAATTATGAAAATTTCAGGGAAATGGATGGAACTGGAAACTACTAAGTGAGATGACTCAGGCTCAGAAAGATGAATGTTCTCTCTCATAAGCATAGGCCAACTTTAAATGTTTGTTTGTATGTAAATAAGGAGTTAGAGTGGGTACAGACTATGAGACTAGACAGAAGAGCATGGGAGGTGACTAGGATGTGCTGAGAAGGGGAGCAGAAGAAGGTCACAGAGGGCACAAAAGCAGAAAGGAGGCTACTAAGTGTGAGGAGGAGGAATAAGGAAGAATGGGAGAGAAAGAAAACCAAATTTTGTTTGAAAATTGGTGTAATGAAATAATTCTCTGTAAGCTAAGAATAAAGAAATCATTAAAATAAATAAATAGTCAAGAAAAGAAAAGAGGGAAATAAGACTGACACAAGATGATTATGAGTTTGAGGCCAGTATTGGTTACATAGGGAAAACCTATATTAAAATACCAAAAACAAAAAGAGTAAATTCCCAGGAATATCACTGTTTAGCTACACAAAAGGTATGTACTTTATTTTATAAATAATGGCCAGACTTTTTTCTTAAACAACTGTGCCATTGTACATTCCTAGTATGTTTTTCATTTTGATGATTTTAATATGTGTAATACAATGTATTTAGAGACACACATATCATCATGGTTATAATAATCATTCCCTTTTGCTCTAGAATTTTTTACTTAAAATATAACTTATATAGTATTAATGTAAAATTATAGACTTAGTTATCATGTTCTATTATTTAGCTTTTTATTTTTATTAATTTTTAAGTTAACACATAAAACAAGTTTGTTTCATTATGCTATTTTAATACATAAATGTCCATATATTATAAACCTATTCATCCCCCTTCCTCCCTGCTTTCTTTTATTTCCCTCTTTTCCCCACCTCCTCCTTGTTGTTCCTACTATTCCCCATTGTTTTCTTTTTCATATACTACAACTTGTATTTAAAGCCAACTTCCTAAAAACATGTTGATGGGCAATATTTGTTATTTTGTCCACTTTGAAAATGTCTTTCAAAATGGAAAACTCGACTGTTGAAAGAACATTTACACATCTTTCCAGTAAGCAGAGCATCAGATGTACAACCAAAGCCTCATCTGAACTGACTCCTGCCTCCCCAGGAAAGAAAGCCTGAAATTTTGTTTCTAAAGGTGGAACATGATACCATTGTATATATGTACTATGGTTTTAATCCATTCATCTGTTGTTGGACATCTACGCTGATTACATGACTTGTGATTCCATCTCATATCACTTAAAATGGCTGCCAGAAAGAAAGTCAAAAATATCAAGTGTTGCTGAAAATGTTGGGTTGGTGTTAGATAAGAATCCCTACATACTGCTGATGGGAATGCTAGTACAGCCACTATGGGTATCAATATATAGGTCACTCAACAGACTAAAATAGAACTACTGTGTATTTCATCTACATCACCCCTGTATATATATTTCTAGAGAAATAAAATGCTGCATGCAATAATGACAACTGCATACCCAGGTT
Source organism: Neotoma lepida (assembly GCA_001675575.1). Taxonomy (NCBI): domain Eukaryota; kingdom Metazoa; phylum Chordata; class Mammalia; order Rodentia; family Cricetidae; genus Neotoma; species Neotoma lepida. The sequence goes on along the minus strand of LZPO01087316.1, from coordinate 12,818 downwards.
TCTTGCCGCATATTCACAATAGCTAGTTCATAGATGACTCATTTTGGGATAATAATAATAATGACTCATTTAGTGATCTTCTACATATTTTTGCATGATTTTTTCAGATGAATTATTTCCTGATAGATATTTTATTGCACTCTGTATGTGATCTCTTCATTGTATTGATTATTCCCTTTGCCGTTCAGATATGTATTAGTTCAATTTAATGACATTTGACTCTGTCGGTTTTATTACTTATATTAATGTCGTAAAGTGTTTCCTTTGTCTATTCTTCTAGTGTGTTCCTATTTCATCTGAGAAACTTCTTACAGCAATGAGCAGAAATCCATTACTGAACAAAATGCCAATAATAATTGATGGTGGAGTGCTCAGTTTCCACCATCCCCTCCAAGGATCAGGGAACATCTGCAAAGGAGAATGGGAGAAGGCAAGTGAGAAGATGGGAAGATATGGACCAAAACTCTGTTTTCTAAACACCAGAAAACCATTGCACTCATGAACTTACTTGTGGTTATCTGCACAAGACCTATACAAGACCAGATGTGTTAATATTTCCTCATGGATGGAGAAGGGACCAAGATGCCCCCACCCCTCCCTGGTAGTTTAACTATTGGCAGCTAACTGTTGTTGTGGAAGGGATTATCATTTTCTTTAGTGGTGTAAACAATGATATATTATCCTTGCCCTATTAAGCTGCCTCTGTGGGGGGCCTAAAACAGCTTGACCACACAACTACCATGATAGGCTTAGAGGCCCAGACACAGCTTCTGTAACAGGCTTACTGCAGGCAATACCTGGATCCAGGAAAATCCGTAACCTAACACCACACAGGGATCCACCCAGGGATGGGAAGTATCAGACATCCCCAAACATCCCAACCCTTAGATAAGAATAATTAAATAAGAACACCAGATGTCCCTGAGCCTAGCACACACCTATTTCTTTTTTACAGATACCCCTATACAGATGTCAGCCAATCAGGGTCCTGAACCTTAGAAATCCCCTTACCCCAACCTCTGCTATGATACTCTGCTCATGCCGCTGTGTCGGACAGACAGAGAACCAAGCTCAGAGCTTGAAAATAAAGGCTTTTTGCTTTATATATGGGATTTGGTCTCCATGGTGATCTTTTGGGGGTCCCCATTGTTAGGTTTTAGGCGGTGCTCTTACTCTTCGAGGAAAACTCACAAAGCACAGCAAACCCGCTAACAAGAGTTTTATTAAGAGAGACAGAAACAAAAAGAGAGATTATACTGGCAGTTAAAAAGTCTAATGTAACCTACCACATGGTTCAAGATCCCTGGCTCATTAATTCTGCAGTGGTCTCTCTCCATCCAGTAGTGGCTAACCCCTATACTCTACTGTCCACTATCCCTTCAGGAACCTCTCACTTCTCAGTTTTAGACTTCAAGGATGCCTTCTTTTCTATTCCTCTCAGCCCTCAGTCTCAAAATATCTTTGCTTTCACCTGGACTGACCCTGACACTCATCTGTCTACACAGCTGACTTGGACTGTCCTGCCACAGGGATTCAGGGACAGTCCACATCTCTTTGGTTAGGCTCTGGCCTCTGACCTGCTCTCTCTGTCTCTCCCTGACTCTAAGCTAACACAGTATGTACATGACATTTTACTCTGCAGCCTTTCATTACAACTTAGACAAACTAACACCTCTGCTCTCCTAAATTTCTTATCCAGCTGAGGTTATAGGGCATCCCCTTCTAAAGCTCAGCTGTCCGCTCCCCAGGTCACCTATTTGGGTCTAACTATTACTCCAACCCATACGGCTATTACTGTAGATAGAAAGCACCTAATTCAGTCTCTTGCAGTCCCTTCTACTAAACAAGAGATTCTGTCTTTCCTAGGAATAGCTGACTTCCTATGGTCTTGGGTTCCATACTTTTCTCTCCTTGCTCGCCCCTTGTACGAGGCAGCTCAGAGCTCTTCACATGAGCCTCTCCTTCACCCTGTCACTAAACCTTTCCAGAAGCTCCAACAGGCTCTCCTCCAGGCTCCAGTGCTTCATCTTCCAGATCTAACCTGCCCCTTCTCCCTCTATGTAACAGAAAGGGAGGGATTTGCCCTTGGAACCCTAGGGCATCAGCTGGGACCCTCCTTTGCACCTGTAGCATACCTGTCAAAGAAACTAGATCTTACTACTCAGGGCTGGGCACCCTGCATTCGTGCCTTAGCCAGTGCTGAGCTCCTTATTCGGGAATCAAAGAAGCTAACCTTCAGGTCACCTGCTATTGTCCTCTTTCACCATCTCAACTTATAAAGGCTTACAAACTTTACCTCCCTCCAGGGTTCTTTCTCTCCAGGTGGCAATACTGGAAGATGCCATACTTAGTTTTAAAACCTGCCCACCTCTTAATATCTCAAGTCTTCTCCCTCAACCTAACACTGACTATTCTCTCTCTCATTCCTGCACTGAGACCTTGGAGAAACTGTTGCCATACCCTTCACATACATAGGAGGGCACATTGCCCCAGGCCACCCATACCTGGTACACAGATGGCAGCTCCTTCTTACATGAAGGGACCCATAAAGCGGGCTATGCCATAGTGTCAGACACTGAGGTGATGGAAGCACAGGCATTACCCACACACACCATTAACCAACAGGTTGAGCTGATAGCTTTCACCTGTGCCTTCCAATTGGCACAGGGGCAATCCCTAAATGTTTACACAGACTCCAAATATGCTTTCCATATCCTCCTGTCCCACACTGCTATCTGGAAAGAGCGTGGGCTCCTTACTGTAGCACCCGCACTGCAAGTTTTGAGCGAGGGGCTGAGGATTGAACAGAGACAAGACAGCAGGTCATCTGTCTCAAGAGAATGCTGTTTATTCTTGGGAGAGGGTTGGGTATATATAGGGCAGCAACACAGGCTCATAGCAGGATGGAAAATCCCCAGTGGTCAAAAGTTCAGGTTGTCTGGCCTCAGCTTGTTTACTCAAACAGCTCCGGTACAGGGGAAGAAGAACTTGCAATTCACTAGCTCAAGAGGAAGGAATCAAGAACAAAAACATCCTGTGCAAGGTAAGCAGGTCAACAGTTCAAACCAGATTGGGGGCCCAGGGCCCAACACCTTACAATGAAGGGAGGATCCATATCTAATTCAGACCAAATAATGGCCATGCTAAAAGCTTCCTACCTCCCCAAGGCTATAGAAATTGTTCACTGTCGGTCTCATCAGACTAACAGCTCCACCATCTCTAAGGGAAAAAACTGGGCTGACTAGGCAACCAGAATAGCAGCCCTCCAGGGCCAAGACTCACCCCACCCACCACAGGGAATCCATATGCTGCAGCCCACACACTCACAGGCAACCCCTGACACTAGACAAATTCTGTCATATCTGCACCAGCTTTTTCACCCTAATAGTCTCACTCTGTCTCAGTTCGTAAAAGCTCACTTGCAGCCCACCTTTGAGGACTTACAGTTCTTAAGAACTATACTGCCTCTTGTGAAATTTGCCAAAGGACAGATCCCAATACAAAATAGAGAAGTCAGCCTTTTCCCACCCACCAGGCCAGAGGCTCCCTTCCAGGGACCAACTGGCAGCTTGATTTTACCTACATGCCCACCGTCAAGAGAATTAAATATCTCCTTGTGATGGTGGACTCATTTTCAAACTGGGTGGAGGCATACCCAGTTTCTAACAAGTGAGCTCAGACAGTGGCAGATCTCTTTCTCTGAGAAATCATTCCTCAGTTTGGGATTCCTGCATCTCTTCAGTCTGACAATGGTCCAGAGTTCACCTCCCAGATTTCTCAGACACTAGCTAAGGTTCTTAATATTCCTTGGCATTTTCATATCCCATACCGTCCTCAGGCCTCAGGAAAGGTCTAAGTGCACTAACCAAACTTTAAAATCTATTCTTACTAAGATGTCACAGGAACTTCATCTCGACTGGGTAAAATTATTGCCCCTAGCCCTTTTCAGGCTTCGAGCTCTTCCCAAAATTTCCCCGTTTGAGCTGATGTATGGGAGGCCAGCCCTAACACCAGACCTCCTACCCAAATCTCCATCTCTTCCAGATAGCCTGCTAACTCCTCTACTCTGCCATCTCAGGTCTATTCTGTGGAACTTCACAGACCATTTCCTACCTCAGCCATGTGGCAATTCCTGCCCACCCCCAATCCACATTGGGGATCAGGTTCTTCTCTCTCCTCCAGGCCAGTGCCCCTCACCCTTTTCTCCTAAATGGCAGGGGGCCTTCAAGGTAATTCTTGTAACTCCAACAGTTGCTAAGCTCGAGGGCTTTCCTCACTGGATTCACCTGTCTCATCTGAAGCCTTTCACTTCACCTCCATCTCAGAAAAATCTCTCTTCATACACAGTCAGACAGATAGGACCCTGCTCTCTTAAGTTCCAGAGGACACCAGGTGACACTGCCTTGTCACCGATTGCAGAACAGTGAGGTCCCAAAATCACAAGCTTTTCCTTTTTAGTTCCCTCTTCTAATTAACCACTCAGCTAATTGTTACAGGATCACACAAGGGCTGGAAGCAAAGGACCATTAAGCACATCCATGCGGTAAGGAACAGTAACAATCCAAAGGTATTTACAACCCCAGACTCGAAAGGGTCTGAACTCTGAAAAAAAAACAAAAAACAAAAAAACAAAAAAAACAGATTTTACTATAACAATCCACTACTGTTAAATGTTCTCTTACTAACTTTAAACACTACAATGTCATGGTCATAGTTTAATTTTCTCATGGCTGCTTCTTAATGTATCTAAAAAATTTCTTTAAGCTCCAGAAAGCAGCTTGAACTCATCTGGACAGGTCAGATCTGCTGCAGAATAAGTATAACCCAAACTTTCCTGGTCACAGGACTCCCCACACCCCCTTGCCTACCTCACCTGGGGACCCTCCCAAAACAAAAAAATAATAAAATAACAATAATAATTCTCTTTTCTAAGTTTTTTCTGTCTCACTAGCACCCTCTCAGACTTAACTAGCTGGACCCCCAAGCCAAGACAGACGGACAGCTCCAGGGTGGCAGAGGACAATCCACCACATCAGGACGTCCTGGCTACTTCAGAAGCCCCCTTCCCTACCGCTACCCCCGAGAACTCTGACACCCACCAAGTCAGCTGGAAGCAGTTCTTGGGAGACACAACACCCCTATTCCTGTTCACTCGCCTTTTTTTGATAATAAGCAAAGAGTCTGGAATGATAGTCATGCCCCCCATGATCATACATGCTCTGGTGGGACAGTCATTTCCACACAGGTCATTTCCAGATCATACGTCCTATGCAACCTATGCTCATGCATGGAGTAGCCACGTGGACCCGAGTACGAATGTGTGGACCAGTCTTTAAAAGGCGAGTCCCGTGTACCCTCCATTCTCTTTCCCTCGTGTCTTTTGCAGGCCCTTTTGTGCACTCCTCTCTGTCCCCTACCCCGTGCTTTGTGACTTTTCCTTGCAGAGTAAGAGTGCTGCAAATACCTAACATTTATGTAATCAGCAAAATGGCATGTAGGCTACTATTCATCAGTTATTCCAGAATATTTTTGTATTAATAACTTTTTTCTATCCTGGCATGATCAGACACCAGCCAGCCTGGGAATTGAACGTGGGTCCTCTGGAACATCAGTCAGTGCTCTTAACCACTGAGCCATCTCTCTCCCCCTCTAATAACCTTGAACAAGAGTTCAGAAGCTTTTTTCAGCACAGGAGATCTGTAGGAACTTCTAAACCCAATATGAACTCTGATGCCCTGAACAATTAGTATGCTAGTCTCTCTCTAGTAGTTACCTTTATGATGTTTGACAACTCAAAATTATGAATGTGTAAGAATGGTCATAAATGGAGCGGATCCAAGTCTCTAAAGACTTTCAGAAGTGAACTCTCCAAAAGAACACAACATTACAAATCTTATAAGTATAATAATAGCTTGAAAATGAGGCATTAAAAGGTTTTAAATAGACAAGCACCACCTGTACCACCTGGAAGAAGAGGTGAGTGACTAGTCTCCCAACTAAAATGCCCCAATCCCTAGGCCCTAAGCCCCAGGGCACATACCATGCTGCTCCCCCTCTCATCTCAGCCCCAGCAGCAGGCCAGCAGGCAGCAATCCTTCAGGCAGGCTACTCCACCACAGCCACCACCCATTGGACACTGTAACCTACAAGACCCGCTCCAGATGCCAAACCCACCAAACCCATCATCCTCCCCCTGGCCAACCATCCCCTGCAACATCAGCAGCCCCTATAGCCACAAGCACCACCTGCAATCATTGAAAGAAGAGCAGCATCCCCGTGAACAGCCCTCTCCAGCAACAGCAGCAGACTCTATAGGCACAAGTGCCACCCACACAAGTTGGAAGAACAGGCACAGGCAAAACTTACAGCAGTTGGAAGAATAGAGCCCATAGGCACAGGCACAACCAACACCAGTTGGAAGAACAGACTCCATAGGCACAAGTAAAGCCCACACCAGCCAGAAAAACTGTAAGATACACTGGATCTAGACATCCAAACCCCCACAAACTTCAGCTGAAACAACCCTACTCAACCTGACAACCAGCCAATCATCAGAACCCTTGGCCATTCAGGCCAAAAGACAATAAAGGAAACAGACAATAAAGGAACAAAAGACTGATAAAACAAAGACATCAGAAGAATCAACACCAGTACCTACCTATATTTAGCCCAAACCCAGATGGGTAGATGGCAGTATAAGAATACATTCAACAACATAAAAAGCAATATGGTACCACCAGAACCTAGTGGTTCTACAACAGCAAGAACTGAACATTCCAACGCTGATGAAGCAGAAGAAAATGACCTTAAAAATAACTTTATGAAGATGATAGAGGGCCTTAAAGAGGAAATGAAAAATTCCCTTAAAGAAATGGAGGGAAACACAAACAAAAAATTGAAAGAAATCAATAAATCACTTAAAGAAAGCCAAGAAGAAACAATCAAACAGGTGAAGGAAGCAGTTCAAGACTTGAAAATTGAAATAGAAGCAATAAATAAAACCCAAACTGAGGAATAGGATCCTGGAAATAGAAAATCTGGGTAAATGAACAGGAACTACAGATGCAAGCATAACCAACAGAATACAAAAGATGGAAGAGAGAATCTCAGCCATAGAAGATGTGACAGAGGAAATAGATTCATCAGTCAAAGAAAATGTTAAATCCAACAAATTCTTAATGGAAAACATCCAGGAAATCTGGGACACCATGAAAAGACCAAACCTAAGAATAATAGGGATAGAAGATGGAGAATTCCAGCTCAAAGACACAGAAAATATATTCCACAACATCATAGAAGAAAACTTTGCCAACCTAAAGATTGACATGCCTATGAAGATAAAAGAAGCTTACAGAACACTAAATAGACTGGACCAAAAAAAGGCCCCTTGCCACATAATAATCAAAACACTAAACATACAGAATAAAGAAAGAATATTAAGAGCTGCAATAGAAAAAGGCCAAGTAACATATAAAGGCAGACCTATCAGAATTACACCCAACTTCTCAATGGAGACTCTGAAAGACAGAAGGTCCTGGACAGACGTTTTGCAGACACTAAGAGACCATGGATGCCAGCCCAGATCACTATACCTGGCAAAACTTTTAATCACCATAGGTGGAGAAAATAAGATAATCCATGACAAAACCATATTTAAACAATATATATCCACGAAGCCAGCCCTACAGAAAGTAGTGAAGGAAAACTCCAACCCAAGGAGGTTAGCTGTACCCACAAAAACACCACAGGCAATAGATAATCACACCAACAAATCCCAAAGAAGGGAAACACACACTCACATTACCACCAACAACAACAAAACCAAAGAACAGCAGGAATTAACAATCACTGATCATTAATATCTCTTAATGTCAATGGATTCAATTTGCCTATAATAAGACAAAGGCTTACAGAATGGATATGAAAACAGGATCCATCCTACTGCTGCATACAAGAAACACACCTCAACTTCAAAGACAGACATTACCTCAGAGTAAAGGGTTGGGAAAAGATTTTTCAATCAAATGGACCTAAGAAACAAGCTGATGTAGCTATCCTAATATCTAACAAAATAGGCTTCAAACTAAAATCAATCAAAAGACATAGAGAAGGACATTTCATATTCATCACAGGAAAAATACTTCAAGACGAAGTCTCAATTCTGAACATTTATGACTCAAATACAAGGGCACATGCATTTGTAAAAGAAACATTGCTAAAGCTTAAATCACACATCAAGCCCCACATACTAATAGTGGGAGAATTCAACACCCCACTCTCACCATTGGACAGATTTGCCAGACAGAAATTTAACAGACAAATAGAGGAACTACAGACATTATAACTCAAATGGACTTAACAGATATCTATAGAGCATTTCACCCAAATACAAAAGAATGTACCTTCTTCTCAGCACCTCATGGAACCTTCTCTAAAATTAACAAAGCAAATATCAACAGATAAAAAAATATTGGAATAACCCTCTGTATCTTATTGGATCACCATAGCTTAAAGTTAGAATTCAACAACAACACAAATTACAAAAAGCCTACAAACTCACAGAAACTGAACAATGCTCAACTGAATTACCACTGGGTCAAGGAAAAACCGTTATCCAAGCTACCCAAAAGGCAGAGAAAGAATATCCAAATGAACAAAATCAGAAATGAAAAGGGGGACATAACAACAGACACTGAGGAAATCCAGAGAATCATCAGGTCATACTTCAAAAACCTGTACTCCACAAAATTAGTAAATCTAAAAGAAATGGACAATTTTCTGGATAGGGATCACATACTAAAATTAAATCAAGACAGATAAACAATTTAAATACACCTATTACCCCTAAGGAAATAGAAGAAGTCATTAAAAGTCTCCCAACCAATAAGCGCCCATGGCCCGACGGTTTCAGCACAGAAATCTACAAGAATTTCAAGGAAGAGCTAATGCCAATACTCCTCAAATTGTTCCACACAATAGAAACATTACCAAACTCTTTTATGAGGCTACAGTTACCCTGATACCCAAACCACACATAGATGAAACAAAGACAAGAGAATTACAGACCAATCTCTCTCAGGAGATGCAAAAATACTCAATAAAATACTGGCAAACTGAATCCAAGAACACAACAAAAAACTCATTCACCGTGGTCAAGTAGGCTTCATCCCAGAGATGCAGGGATGGTTCAACATATGAAAATCTGTCAATGTAATCCACTATATAAGCAAACTGAAAGAAAAAAACAACATGATCATCTTATTAGATGCTGAAAAAGTCTTTGACAAAATGTAACACCCCTTAATGATAAAGGTGTTGGAGAAATCAGAAATACAAGGAACATACCTAAACATAATAAAGCTAATATACAGCAAGCCAACAGCCACCATCAAATTAAATGGAGAGAAACACAAAGTGATTCCACTAAAATTAGGAAGAAGACAAGGCTGTCCACTCTCCATACCTATTCAATATAGTACTTGAAGTTCTAGCTAGAGCAATAAGACAACAAAAGGAGATCAAGGGGATACAAATTGGAAAGGAAGAAGTCAAATTTTTGCTATTTGCAGATGATATGATAGTCTACATAAGTGACCCCAAAAATTCTACCAGGGAACTCCTACAGCTGATAAACAGCTTCACAAATATGGTAGGGGTACAAGATTAACTCAAAAAAATCAGTATCCCTATTATATACAGATGATATAGATTGAATTAGCCTTAATTACCTCTACAAAGGTCCTATCTCCATAAAAAGTTACATTCTTAGGGGTTGAGTGATGAGATACCAAAACAAGGCTTGATGGGAACATAATTCAGAATACCTAAATTAATACCTGCTGCATTTGTCACACACTTCAAACAAAAAAATAATCCATTTATTAAAAAAAACCACATTATTTGGATTTACTTAAACGTAATAGAAAGCATCCTCATATTACATCTAATATTATTTCCAGAATTACAGGTTGTGTACCACAAAATATACATAAAGTACAGAAAATTAATTATACCCATAGCACTATGTGAGAAACTAACCCAAGTTGCTTATAAGTTGAAATCACAATGACAATAATTTAGAGGTAAAACAAGGCAGTAGATCTTCAAAAACAGGTATTCAGGTCTAATGTATACATACATACTATTTTAAAAGAAACACAGAGTGGCCAGGTGATGGTGGCACACGCCTTTAATCTCAGCACTCAGGAGACAGAGGCAGGTGGATCTCTGTGAGTTTGAGGCCAGCCTGGTCTACAGAGCGAGTTCCAGAACAACCAAGGTTACACAGAGAAACCCTGTCTCGAAAAACCAAACAAATA
>LZPO01087315.1:97923-143859 GCA_001675575.1 Neotoma lepida | reverse complement strand
ATTTTTATTTCACTCAGAGGTGGATTGATTCCAAGCTCACCAAGTCACACATTTAAAATAATTAAAAGTTCCATACTACAAGAGAAAAATGCTCTTTCCTCCACCTTGGACTGTGTCCTTTTCTACACTCATTGATCAGCCTAATACTGAAAAATAGAAGCCAAACAGCCTTTCACATCTAAGCTGCTTGTCTTACACATCCAAGATACAGCTGAGGAATCTATCCAAGCTCTTGTTCCTGGGGTCCAACTCTTAGGAGGGGCACTAAATTAACTTAAGAGCTTTTAAAATTATACTTACAAATAATGTTTGCATATCTGTAATCACTTAAAAGGGTACCATGTCAGAAACATGCCTGAAAACAAACAAGTAAATCGAGCAGTGTAATAAGGTAAATGGTGAGATGGGCTCGGTACTAGAGGACACACACTCAAAGACAGTGGGTGATGCTACTGGTTTTAATGAAGTCAAAGGAGCTTGTGGATTCTTTCCTGCAAACTGTTCCTCCTGTACCCCTTCACTTCCCATATTCACATATTACTCTTGTAGATGAGCTGTACTCATATACTTATTTCTTGAATTCTAGGTGACAAAGATTCCAGAATTCTATGCATAAAGAATGAAAGTGTAGACATTTNGTAGAGATAGGAAACTCATGGCTGNAAATACTTTACTCTTAACATGAAATGGAGAGAATATTGATGATGTCAGAAAATTCCTTTCTTCTACCCCCAACCCCACACTGCATTGCTTTTAGAGAACAAAGAGAGTCTGGAGAGAATGTGTTCTGATGAACTGATAAGACCCTAGAGAGACAGAGGCCCTTGAACTAAGCAAAGTGCCCAGGCTCACAGCCAGTGAATGTCAGGGCTAGAATCCCCAGGCTCTCTTCCCCTAGGCCTGACATTAATGAAGTGTATTCCAAATGATCAGCAATGACCATAAACTTGATACATGAGTTTGGAATATGCTTTCTATTAAGTGGTGACATTCCAGGTCTCCTAAGGATTCACTTTGAACAAAACAATCAAGTCACACAGCAAAGGTCTTAACTAGGGTAAACTTGAGTAGAGTTGAATATATTCACTTTTTAAAAAATGCTTTCTTGCTGTGATTTTCCTGTTACATATTCTATAATAATGTGTGGTCAAATAAACAAGCATGCACTCTGCCGCATGACAATCTAATGCTCTGGGACAATAAAATGTTTCATCAAAGACGATTAGGAGTTTATTATAGTTTCTCTGAAAAATAGTGGCTGGAGAGATGGCTCAATTGGTAAAGTGCTTGCCTTGCAAGCATTGGGACCCGTGTTTGGTCTTCAGAACTCCCAGCAAAAAATCAGGTGTGCTGGTCCTTGCTTATCCTGTCACTAGAGGGGTAGAAATAGGATCCCTGTGGCTGACAATCCTAGCCTATTTAAAAGCTCCATACCAAGAGGAGATTATATCTCAAAAAACAAGATGGGCAGTACTTGAGGAACACCACCTGNGGTGGAACTCTGGTCTCCATACACATGTGCACACACACATANCTGTGTATCCAAAACATGGGCACATACATATACATAAACATTNAAACACTCACAAAATTAGAATCTATAATAATCTTGAAAGTGAGATAACTGCTATATCTATATTGATGGAAATTTTGTATTATGCATGCTAAGGGTTGGAATGATTAGAAGGTCGGAAGTGAAAACTTTTCCTTGAAGGTATATTGTCCCATTTCCTCACCTGTATCTCTCTATGTTCCTCCATTGTACTTAGGAAAATGACAACAATAACTTACTAGTATGCTAATTGCCACATAAAGATAAATATTGGTGTTAAGGACTTTTGTGTTTGTTTGTAGCAAACCAAAAGTTTTGGTTCTGGAAATGAATTTCCACATATTAATATGCATAGGAGGCCAGAGTTAATGTTGGCACATAAAAACAGTGATTGCATGACATTGTTCTGGGAGCCAGAGACATGAGGAACTTTGGACTTTCAGAGAGATAAGATGCTCCATAAACTAAGTAATGTTGTCCAAGAGAACTTTCCTCATCAACAGGAATGCTTTGACATCTGCAAATCCAATCCAGCTGACATACTGACTACAGGATGCCTGAAGAGTGACTAGTACTAACTGTATTTTAATTTTCACAAATTTGAGTTAAAATTTCATGCAGGACTGGATCTTTTATTGATCCACAAAGCTTACAGGAGGGTCCAAACTTTTGACATTACTATATGACCTTGTCATCTACCAATTTGGCAAGTAGATGTGATCCCTGGGTCACAGGTTGGACCTTCCTGTTAGAACATAGCACAGTGAATAACAGTGCAGAGATGAAGTTGCAGTCAGCCATGGTAAGGAGTATAGACTGTGTGGTTGCAAAGAAAGAATAATAGGATGGTGGATGAAGTAAGGTCCTGTGGTGACATGGGAAAAGTTAGAAACACAGCCAGAGCTTGTGACTGGGGTTAAAGGGCAGGAGGTCAGGATGTGTGTGAAATAAGTATTCATTTGTAAAGGGAAGGGATGTTTCGGAAAAGTTATATCAGGTAGCTTTAATTTTCTCCAAGTAGCAATTGATAGAGTACCTATCAAATAGAGAGAGTGAAATATAGGAAGGGTGCTTGGAAGATGTGAATGGGGAGTAGGATTTGTTTGAAATGACAGTCTAGGGACTGACCAGTGATAAGTGAAAGAATTTCCTTGCAGCAAGACTCAGATTATAGCTGGAATTGGAGACTATGGCTCTGAGAAGGTGCTAAAATACAGCTCTAGAAATTTCTTTGTCTGAGTATGAAATGAGAGAAAGTGGATCCTAGCAAGTTCAGAATTTGGGCTTCCCAAGCAGTCAATTCAAAATCCTGGTGCAAGCAAACAGGGAACCGGTATGGGAGAAGCTCAGGTAATCAATGAACTGCAGTAAAAGACTCAGAGAAGTCANTTATGTTCAAGAGTAGAAACTGGAGTTGAAGGCCCCAGAGGCACAATAGTGACCCCAAGATCCAGAGACAGACCATGGTAAAAAAACAACACGTGGTCATGTGAATAAGGTACTATATAGAATATCTATATTAAGGACAAGTGATATGGCAAGATTTGGGAAAGGGAACAGGTCCATGAACCAGATGTTATTAGTGAAAGGAAGGAGCTAGGAGGACCTCAGAGGGAGTGCAAAGGAGAGGAAGGAGGTGTTATAGTAAGAAAGCATGAACATTAAAAAGAACACTTGTGTGTTTGTGTGTTGGGGATGGTTATATTTGTGTGGTATATGTATATGGCATATGTACATACACACATACACACACACACACACACACACACACACACACACACACACACACACACACACACACATATATATATATATACCAGAAGAGGCTATTGGATGTCCTCACTACCTCTCTCTGCTTTATTCCCTTGAGATAGGGTCTGTCATTGAAACTAGAGTTGGGCTGGTGGTCAGCAAGCTCCAGAGATCTTCCTGTCTCTACCCAACCCCCTTCCACAGCACTGGGGTTACAGGTACACATGTAGCCAAGCCCAGCTTCTTCATGTGGGTGCTGGGGATTTGAATTCAGATCCTCATGCTTGTACAGCCAGTGCTCTTACCTAGTGAGCTATCTGTCTAGGTTTCCATAGTATGTTTTTTACATAAGACAGAAATAATGTCAGCTCTATCTCNTTTCCCTTAACAACACTGGTGGGAGATTCATGGTGTCCAGTACATAGACCAGTGTAGAAGCAGTGTCTTTCAGAGTTAATGGAAGGACATGGAGTGGGTATTCAGTGACTAAATTAATGATATCACAGAGCTCCTTCACTGGGTTTTGTTGTACCCAGAGTCCCCCAAAGACCATCAAGAGACCAAATCCAACGCAAAAGCAAAGAGTCTTTTTATTGCAAGTTAACTTGGGCCTCTCCGTCCATCTAACACAGCAGCAGAGCAAGAGAGACCCCAAGTAGCAATGGGGCATGGTTTTTATAGGGTGAAAGCAAAGGGAGGGGTCTTGGGATCTACAGACTACATAGGAACAGACTCAGGATTGGTTTATGTGAGTGGCAATCATGTTAGTAACTTTTACTTGGCTAGGGTTAGTTGGGGGTTATAGTTATCCATTTTGGGGCAGGCCTGGACAAGTCCCAGGCTTTGTCCTTGAGCTGCTGTGGAGGCTGGCTGGCCTAGCACATACTGACTGTGGGGGCTGCTCAGTGGCCCAGGCTTGGTGCATCCTATCTCCCTGTCCCTGCTGGCAGGGGCATCAGTGATTAATTGACTTTTGTTCATGGCCCTCCAAGAAACTGCTTGCTCAAGTCTCAGGAAACTGGAATTCAGGCCTGATCTCTGAGAGAAAACTGAGCAGCCTGTTATAGTGTCTGCTTGCTTCTTTCAGGTTTGAGCTTCAGAAACCTCTAAACTACACAGCAATGAAAATGGCCGTGGGAGAAAGAGTCAAGTGAGAGAAAAGATAAGATAGGGACACAAATGAGGAACTTGTCATATACTGACAAGTTCACTTACATGATGCATAGTCATTTTGATGACTTTAGGAATGGCTTAAGTAGGGAACCAGTGTTGGACCTTTCGACCGTCTTCCAAGTTAGATGGGGTTAAGCATCCCCCAGTGTGGAATGATTGGATCTGGAATTGTTTTCTCATTTAGAAAATGGCTATTCAAAGAGGTTCATGGTCTGCTTTTTGGACCATCTTTAGAAGCAGGATAAATTCTCAGCAGCCTGGGAGAATCATATGTGAGTGCCTACCTAAGAGAGGAGGATAAATTATCCTGTCTTACAAGTGCTTTTACATTTCAGTGCTTCTGTGAATCTAAGCTAAATTAGCTCAGANTCTCATGCATTATAAACACGGCAGGATGTCATTACAGCATTTTGTGAGAATTCAGAGTAACGTATTTTATAAACCTTAAATCAGAGAATGAGGTCCAGCTATAGATGTTTTCTAATATCTAAATTGAATAATATAGAATTGTGTTTGATTAATCATCAGCTGTACTGCCTTCATAGAGTAGGATGGAATAAATTTAAAATGGGATTGGCTCAGAAAAATCTGAGATATGTGATCACTGTACTTGTAAGTGGGGATAATTTGTCAGGTGGGTATTTCAGTAACTGTGCCTTTTTGATATATTAAACATATTCTGATCTAGGGCAGTGAAAGGCTCAGTGAAATTCCTGTGGAGTTATCCAAATCCAAGAAATGAAAGCTATAACTCTAACTGGATAATTTAGACNTGTCTTCTCTACTTTCACATTCTTCGGTCTTACAGCAGTTTCTTTTTCACTCAACTGCTTAGAAACATGTTATCTTGCTTAAACTGAGAAACCCATTGGGAATAAGTTGCCTGTATTTCCAGCACTGTAACTCAGGCAGAGTCCTTCATTANCCAAGTGAGAAAGAATTCTTAGCAGGCTTGGACACAGCTAATCCTGTTCCTGTGAGTGCTGTGTGACTCTGCACATTAGAAAGCTATGAACATTGTCTAGCTAGGCATCAGCATGCTTCTTGGGGTTTATCAGTAGTGTGCTGGCTCAAAGTAGAAAGAATAATAATATCACCAATTCAAGTTACCACATCTTTAGTTATTCTTTCCAAAATTCCTGCGGACACTTCAGGAACTTCTGCCTCCTTCCTGAACAATTTATTTTTGTAAGAGAATCTCACAATTCAGTTCAGGTTTGTTGTACGGCTGTAGAACAAAATCAACCAACTAATCTAGAAAAATCTTGATATTTACTGGAAAGTTCATGAGGTGAAGAATTGTAGGTCAAGAGGTCAGGTGAAAACTCTTAACTGGTGACATATTGGGTATCACCTACTAGATATGGCCAAGATCTCTCCATGTCACAGAAGCTTCTTGACAGTGTTTCCTGAAGTTGGTAGACATGAAGAATGGCTNTTAAGAGCTATGGCTCAGAGTTCCTGACCATGAAGACATTATGAAATTCCCAGAACTCATACAAATACCCCATGTTAACGATACTTTAATCTATTTTCCTCGGAAACACTGTTAAATTCTCCATGAAGGTATTTATTATATGTATGAGTTTTGATGCTAGTAAGAAGGAGAAATCTCAGTCTAGAGAGTGAGAGAATAAAGGCCATAAAATGAGGGTGGCATCTTTAAAGTTTAGAAAGAAGGGGGCTGAAGAGATGGCTCAGTAGGTAAGAGTGCTTGCTATGCAACCATGAGGACTTGAGTTCAAACCCCTAGCACCCATATAAAAGCTGGGCATGGTCACACATGCCTGTACCCTCAACACTGAGGAGAGAGGACTCATAGATAGACAGATCCCCAAAGTGCCAACCAGCTAGCCTAGCACACACAGTGAGCTTCGGGTTTTGTAAGACCTCATTTCAAGAGAACAAAGCTTAGAGTGATAGAAGAATATACATTATGTTGTGCTCTGACCTCTATATGCATCACATGGAAGTGTGCACAGACATCTATAAAGAACCAATACAACATACATATACATATTATACACATACACTCACTCCTAANCCCCACAAGACTATACAGCAGAGTCCTAGGTGATCTCATTGGGTCCCTCCCAGAAGCCTANCAAGAACCCCTCAGGCACTTGGGACAGCTATCTCGGCAGGGCCATGGCTGCTGGGACTCTTTCCATAGCTCTTGTTCTGCAGCTGGTAAGTGTTTTGGGTAGAGCCTTAGAAGAGCTTATGGAGAGTGGGCATTTAGTCTTCACCTTTCACACCTTCACTTTCAACATGCCTGGGTCAGCAGCAGCATTTAAAACCCATGAACCCCACTAATTGCTCTCCATTGCCAAATTTGGTTCATACTACTGGTCAAAAAGTTCATGGCCAACAGCAGCTAACTACAGTTTCCTATGGAATTCTACTTCCTGCTGTGAGTATGTTAAGCCAACAAGGATTCTAGTTTTGTTTTGTCTCTACTGGACCAATATTCATAACTTTCTACTTCATATGTCCATTTCCCTGGGTCAACTATGGGTTATGCTAATCTTTCCTACTTTTCAAGCAACAAATTTAGCTCTTGTTGTCCACCTGACTTAGTCTAATACAAAAGTTTCCATAAAGTCCTGAGAAACTCTGACTTTTCTGTGTTAGATNTGGTGGAAGGGGAGACTGGGTGTGGGAGGGGCTCACCAAATTTCAATTTCATTGTCTATTGTCATCATATTTTTGCTTCCAATGCTTTGACTTTTGTGGCTAGAAAGTATAGTCCTTGCCTTGCCTTCCCACCAGAAGGAACTGAATCTTGTTTAATATGTAGTTTGAGAATCTAGTAATGGGCTTCAAATTCAGAAAATATTTACTGAAGGGTAGAAGAGGATTCTTCTACCCTCCAAAAAAATCACAGGTGGCATTGTTTAGTGACATTCTCTCGCCTGTCTTCTGAAAGGCTTGAGTTGGTTGATGACTTGGCAGGTGCTTAGTCATAAATATCACCTTTATNAACGCCAGAGGAAAAAAGGAAGCTGAGAAGCCTCCCTAGGAGGGTCCNGAGNCAACCCATAATGGATTTGGCACTTCCTTCAACCTTCTTCCTGTGTTCCCTTTTCACCTCAAAGGGACAGGACCACCTTGTGATCCAAGAACGAAAGCTTCAGATAGAATGGATACAGAGCCCTTTATAAGATACTAGATCCCACTCTTTTCTCTAGGAACACATTTTAAAATAAATATATATATATAGATAGATAGATAGATAGATAGATAGATAGATGATAGATAGATAGATAGATAGATAGATAGATAGATAGATAGATAGATGATAGATAGATAGATAGATAAATGCATGCCTCAGGAGAAGTACTGACAGAAAATCCTAAAGTCTCTGTCGGAAGCACCTCCTACTCCAAACCTTCAGTTGGCATAAACCTCTCCAGGAGCTGCCCTTAGACCCACACTCCCTCCTTCCCATTGGACCCTGATCAGATGCTGTCTTCATTTCTATTGCTGCAGTGAAACACTGTGGCCAAAAAGCAAGTTGGGGAGGAAAGGGGTTATTTGGCTTACACTTCAACATTGCTGTTCATTATTGAAGGAAATCAGGACAGGAACTCAAACACAGCAGGGACCAGGAGGCAGGAACTGAGGCAGAGGTCATGGAGGGGGTGCTACTTACTGGCTTATACAACCTTCTTCTCATAGAACCTAGGACCATCAGCCCAGGGATGGCACCAACCACAATGGACTGGGCCCTCCCCCGTCAACCACTAAGTAATAAAACGCCTTACAGTTGGAGCTTATGGAAGCATTTTCTGAATTGAGCTTCCCTCCTTTCAGATAACTCTAGCATGTGTCAAGTTGATATAAGACCTGCCAGCACAATGCCAAATGTCATCTCTCTACCCACAGATGTTGTCACAGGTGTTTTACACATAACTGGGCCTCAGATCTGCTCTGNTTGCCAATAGTTTCCATCGTTCTGTTTGACCTAGAAANTCNTNAGATCTGCCAAAATCCTGCCACTACACATATCTGTCTGGAACTCGCATATTGAATGCATGAGACCCTGGTGCCTATGGGATGGTCCATGCCANATGATAAAGACTCTGGGAATGCCATACTACACATCTTTTTACAGTACACATTGGTCTTCACTTGAAATTATGTCAGACTGAGAANATAGCAATCAAACACAGAGAAGAAGTCATCAGAGGATGGNATTTACAAGTCCCTTTTATNTATTAGACTTCACATGCTTTGACTCATTTTGATTTCTTCCCAGCATTCTGATGTAAATGTCATCAGGTGTATTTGCCCAAGCCAAGACAAGCATGAGTCCTGTGGTGAGCATGGCTCATACTATTAAGTTCCAATCAAGGGACTTCTTGCTCTTAGTGGCTACCTCAGCTGTGGGGCACCCCTCAATTCCAGGGAGAGAGCTAAGGGGTACTCATCTTCCTCTGGTGTACCCGGCAAGAGTTAAGCATTGGTAAAAATCCTGTCCAGTACTACTAAAATCAATATTAATATTACTGCATTATTATTATTGGAAGCACACTTTTCTAATGTTTATTTTCTTTTTATTTTTCTCTCAATTTTTATTTTATTTTTTGTTTCTAGTATAACCTGACCACACTCTCTCCTCCCTTCACTCCTCCCAGTAACCACTTCACCTCCCCGTCTCCATTTTGATCCACTTCTCTTCCATTTTTGACTCCTTAATTGAAAGCCTTTGGACATTCTCTTGATGCCCTGGCTGTCTTAAGTAAAATGACTGCCAAGGTCCAGTGAAGATGGCTAAGCAGGTAAAGACACTTGGGTTACACAAGCCTGGCAACCCAAGTTTGATCTCCAAAACCCATATAAAGGTGGAAGGAGAGAAACAGCTCTACAAAGTTGTGCTCTGCCCTCTACACACATGCATGCATACTGACTCAACACACACACACACACACACACACACACACACACACACATGTGCGCGCGCGCACACACACACACATACATCATAATAATAAAAAAAATAAAATTTAAAACAACAATTGTCAGTCAAGCAGCCAGCTGAATCATCTTTTTGCCAACACCCACTATTTTGAACTCTGCATGAGCACCTTGGGGAAGTTTGTTCCAGCTCCTGGGGGAACATGGTCCCTGACACAACTGCTTTATTCCAGCTCCTGCAGGCATAGCCCCAGCTATAAGGGCTTTAAGAAAATTGCATCTGATTTTCCCTGCAACCATTTCCACCTAGGCAAGACTGGACATGTCCCCTGGTAGCCTAGTAGCAGGACTATTATGACAGGTACAAAAGGAAAAGTGCTAGGACTGGTATAAGCACCAAATGAGTGTTGGCTGTAGTTTGTGCAAGGAACCATTTTTNGGCTACCTAAGCAAGCTGTGCAGCTCATGTACTGAACTGGCTGAAAGACACCCTCCTATGCTGCCTCCTATGAACCTTAGAACAAAATCAAGACTTCTCTGAGCTGGACATTTTTTAAACCTATCTGTCTGTCTGCCTGTCTGTCTAATCTATCTGTCTATCTGTCTATCTGTCTATCTATCTATCTATCTATCTATCTATCTATCTATCTATCTATCTATCTATATTGTTTGCTTTTGTTGTGTAGGCAGCAGAATGGCAGTGGCCGTGATGGTGGAGTGACCAGCAGGCCAAGCCACTGAAGTAGCTGCTCTGANAGTTGCAGAAGAGGTAGAATAGCCAGACAAGGAGCCAACAGCAGCTGAAGTGGCAGCAAAGTTTAGTAGCTGCCTCCTGAAGGTGTAACAATCACCATGGCAACAAGATGCAGCAGAACACCTTGTGAGAGTGACCAGAGCAGGAACAAGAGGGATGACAGAGGTAGAGAGAGATGACAGAGGACAGAAGGATAGAAGGCTGCATAGGGCCAGAGGACATAAACTGAAGGCCTTGGTACTTGGAAGAGTTCCAGAGAGCTGTCATGTCTTTAGAACCAAGGATCTCAGATACTCTAGACTTGGTAGCTGTAAAACTGGCCCCTGCCAAGGGTTGAGGAACCCCCATACAAAGGCCCAGAAGCTAGAGCTAAGGGCTTACTTAAGAGCTGGAACACTTGCTACCATAAAACTCAGTGGCCCTGGTACTTGTATCCCTAACAAGAGCTTTAACATTAAGACGGTACTACCTCTGCTTCCTCCTGTCTGCTGCCACTGCTCCCTGCTATCAAACAGAGAGGGCTACAAAAGCTCCAGAGGCCAGCACTGGAAGAACTTCTCCTCACATACCCACAGTTTCTGTCCAGGTACAGCCAGCACACCACCAACACCAGGGTGGTCAGCACGCAATATCTGATGAGGAGGGCAGAAAGGGCTCACAGGGGATGTAGGAGATGTGGGGATGTGGAGCTTGCCTGGCCTGCATGACTACTCAAATTCTCCATGGCTCAGATGTCCTCGTCTGTTCATTCATTGGATGAAAGCAGCACAGGCATGGCATCTGTGTGAATCTGCAATGGCTCTTCACACACTAAGGATGTCAGCTAGCCTCACTCATTGCAGCAAGTTTTCTCGTAAGAAGAGGTATGAATGTTGTACCTCCAGGCTGCCTCAAATTGTGTGTCTAGTCTTGTTAATGGAGACTAGATACATAAACTGTGGAATATTTTATATTTCATGCTGTGCTGCAGACTAGCAAAAAGCAATCAAGAGCATAATGATGACTCAATGACCTAAAGTCAAGAAAGAAAGAAAGAAAGGAAGATAGCCAACTAGTTCCAGAATGCTTTCTAGTAATTTTTTTTACAATGTCTACAATACACAAAAGTTGATGTTACAAAATTTTAGGCTCATGTATATATGTGATAAACCTTTTTAATCACATGGAAATAAGGTCCTGGGGAGATGGCTCAGCAGTTAAGAACACTGTCTTAGTTACTGTTCTATTGCTGTGAAGAGACTCCATGACCAAGGCTGCTTATAAAAGAAAGCATTTGATTAGGGGGATTGCTCACAGTTTTAGAGGGTTAGTCTATGATCATTATGGTGAGGAGTGTGGTAGCTGGTAGGCAAGCCTGCTGCTGGAGTAGTAACTGAGAGGTACATCCTGATCTGCAGGCAGGAGGCAGAGGGAGAGAGAGAGAGAGAGAGAGAGAGAGAGAGAGAGAGAGAGAGAGAGAGAGAGAGAGAGAGAGAGAGAGAGATGGGGCATGTTGTGGGCTTTTGAAACCTCAAAGCTTATCCCCACTGACATTCCTCCTCCTACATGGTCACACTTTCTAATCCTTCCTAAACAGTCCACCAACTGGGACAAAACATTCAAGTATATGAACCTATGGGGGCCATTCTCATTCAAACCACCATAAACTCATATTGTTCTTGCTAAGGACCTGGGTTCAGTTCTGAGCACTGAAGTCAGGCAGTTCACAAATGCCTGTGACTGCAGATCCAGGCGGATCTATACTTCTTGTCTTCACAGACACCTATAGTCACATGTACATACATGCAGACACATGCACAACAACTACAAATAAAAGTAAAATTGTAAAAGGAGATGAAAAGTGATTAGTATAAAAGTCAGGATGATGGCTGTTTGAGGATAAAACAGAAACCTATATGATGAAACAGGTAAAGAATTCACACAAAAGTATAGCAGAATTGGTAATAGTTACTCGAGTTCTTATTTGGGGAGGCAGGTTGACATTTGTCAGTAATGTGTGGAAACAGAACAAATAAAGCACCCCACAGGAGGTCCTAGTGGAAAGGCTGGGTGACAATAACATGTGAGCTATGTAACAAGTAGTTGGGCCACAGCATCTTATGCCCTTATATTGTTCAGCAGGCCAGTGATGCCATTGGTTAGAACTGGAGTTTTCAGTGTGAGCGTGGTAAAGGACAACTTGTCACTAGTCAAAGATTAGACATGCATTTTTGAAATGTATCTTCTAAATCAGCATAGGTGAGAAGAATAGAAAGAAAAGAATCAAAAGATAAGAAAGAAAAAAGATTTGGACAAAAGATATAGAAATGGAATGTATGTATGTGTGAATTCATGATGAATACTCCAAAATATAGGCCAATAATAATTTTTAAATAGTTTTTTTGATTCATTAATTAATTTGTGTGTGTGTGTGTGTGTGTGTGTGTGTGTGTGTCTTTGCATGGTGTGAGTGTGGAGCCAGAAGAACTTGTAGGAGTTGGTTCTCATCTTCTATCATGTGGGTCCTGGAAGTTGAACTTGGGTCCTCAGTATTGGTGGAAAGTACCCTTATCTGCTGGTCCAATAATTNGTTTTTGATGTGTATGTTTGAATCCTCCTANAAAGCCTTTGCAGGTCCAAGTTTATGGCACCTCTCTTCACTAGGCTTTGTTGTACTAAACTATGATAATCAAGTCTGTGGACTTGTGCACCAAATGGGCCAGAGACAATAAAAACATGCACCAGGATGAAGCAACAGACACTAGAAACTCAGAAATATTTTGCCTGCAGGGATCTTGAAAATCTTCAGCTCTATCACCTGTGAAATTCACTCCCGCTAAGCACTCATACGAAGCTTTTTAATATTGGAGCTTCATGAACTTTTGCATAGGGCTGTGGCCATGGGATGCCATTCTGGGATCTTTTCAAAGAACTGGACTCTGTATCNGAGAATCTAAAGCTGACTTTGCTGAAATCAGATTCCATATTTCCCTGTCTTTGGTGACATTTACTCGGCAATTTCATAATGTCACAACCAACCTTCTGATACAGGCTGAGACTCGACTGTTTGTGGAAACAAACTTACACCCATTAGAGTGTTGTGACTATTTAAAAAAAAACCCACAAAAACGAATGGAAAGAAAGCAATAAACTATAGAATAGGCATTTCATGTCTTCTTTTCAGGAGAATAATGTCAGAAGTCACTCTGAGCTGCAGAGCCATGCAGAGCATTTTTCCTTCTCCGGGAGCTAACAGGGCTAGCTCTCTCGTCTAGCAGATTTGAAAAACAGACAGGAGGTTTTGCTTTGTTTTGTTTTTCATATTGTTCTTTATCTTTCTACTCAAAGTGGCATTCTTACAGTGCCCATTGAAATTGAACTTTTAATTATACTTTTATTAGAGTAAAGTATGTATAGAATTTTTTCTTTAATTATGGCATCTAAGAAGAGTTCTCTGTGCCCCTTCCTGACCCCAAGTTGGGTCTTTTAGAAGCAGCCTCTTCTTTTCCTTCAGCGATCCCCTGAGATAAGTGCCTCCATTATTGGAAATACTGATTGTTTTTCAGTTTTAGATATGGTTGAATTTCTGATAAGAAAAATGAGCATGTAAAATTCCCCTCAGATCACCCAGCTCCTCAATGTTCACCTCATCCACCCTCCAAATGTATTTATAAATAAATGTATTTATAAATAAATGTCAATAAAATTATTACTTAGTGTTACAGCTTTATATATACTTATAATTTTTGATAAACTCATTGAGTAATGTTAGGGTTTTGGCTNCTTATGACTGAGCAAAATCTTATTCATAATTTTCTTCTTAAAAGAGACTTTTTCCCTTGGAGTTGATATTTGTTTCACTTTTATTTGCTACTTTTAAAAATGTTCTCATTGTGAAATCTTTTCAAACTTTCCACAAGAACTCTAGAACCCACAGGACTATACCATTTTCTACTTGCAAGGCAGCAGGTAACCAGCCTATTCCAGTTTGTTTTTCCTGGTATGATGACACACAGTTGCTTCCCAAGAAACAGTGACTGAAAATTGGCAAGCAACACTTCTGAGATCCTGAATGCTGAAAACCACGTTTACATACGTGTATGCTTTGATGGATTCTCTGGGTATGGTTCCAACTCTTCCTCATAGTTCTCAAGGCATTATTATACCATCTTATCCCAAATAATGACATGGAGACTTATTGNAGTTATGAATGCTTGGCCTNAGCTTATGCTTGTCCCACTANCTCTTATGACTTAAATTAACCTGTTTCTCTTCATCTTTGTTTTTCCTCAGGGCTTTTTATCTTTCTTTCATTCTGTATGTTCTGCTTTCTTGCTTCCTCCATGTCTGTTTGTCTGGTAGCTGCCTGGCTGGCTGGACCCAGGCATCTTACTCTCTCTCTAATTCTCTCCTCTTGAGCCTATATTCCTCCTCCTATTTATTCTCTCTGCCTGCCAGCCCTACTTATCCCTCTACTGACTAGCTATTGCCCATTCAGCTTTTTAGTAGACCAATTGGNTGCCTTAGGCATCAAAGCAACACATCTTTACATCATTGAACAAATGCAGCATAAACAAATATAACACATCTTTACTTAGCTAAAGTAATATTCCACAACAGTTCCCCTTTTTGTCTAAATAAAAAGAAAGATTTTAACTTTAACATAGTAAGACTATATACAATAAGAACAATTATCAAGCAAGAATTACATTTACAATATCAAGTCCATTTGTATTTGGCAAATTCGGAGAAATTACTCCATTATTTAGCATATCTTGGTGANTGTAAAGTTTTGTGCCTAATTTACCTTCTATCATAACTAAGGAAAACTGTAACTATAGCTATCTAGTCTTCAACTTCATCAAAGATTGCAGAAGGATATAATATTATCTGAATAAACAGGAAGATTTATTAAGTGCAAGCCACTACCAAAACTACAGAAATGANAGAGACATCTGGCTACCTGTACAGTCACTCAAGGTTCTTCTATAACATTGGGGNNTCTATCTTTGGCCTACAGGCCTAGAATATCTGGCAGACTTTTCCATGAAGCAGGAATTTTGAAGGATTGTCCTGCCTTGTCTTGGCAAAGTTTGAGAGTCATTTTGTCCTACAGAATATCTGGCAGACTTTTGTATGAAGCAGAAATTTTGAAGGACTGTCCTGCCTTGTTTTGACAAAGTTTGGCAGCTGCTTTCCCTTGTGTTCTGCATGTTCAGTTTGTATGGTATGCTGTCAGAAGTTGAGGCAAGGACAGTTTCTTGCCCAAATGGGTACCTTTGNCACATTGAAAGCAAACTCCATATGGAGGTTCTTCAATGCTCATCATCCTTTTATGAAGTATATTGGTGCTGCCAGGAGCAGANGTGTCTCACTGTCAGAAGAGTCTTAGGTTAACAAAACATTTTAAATGCCATATTCTATAGGTCTTTGAAGTGTTAGAAGACTACCTATCTATCTAAAATANATCTGTTTAACCTTGAAAACATACCTAATATTACTACAAGTTTGATTACTATATATAACTACTAACTGAATTCTCTTAATTATACATTACATTTTTAAGTAAGCTGCATAAGCATAATACCCCAAACAAGAGTAGAAATATATATANAGCATAACAAAAATAACTTTAAATTTGTATCAACATACGAA
Source organism: Neotoma lepida (assembly GCA_001675575.1). Classification (NCBI taxonomy): domain Eukaryota; kingdom Metazoa; phylum Chordata; class Mammalia; order Rodentia; family Cricetidae; genus Neotoma; species Neotoma lepida. The sequence continues at coordinate 128,074 of LZPO01087315.1, read as the reverse complement.
AATCCATATCAATGTAAAGTATTTGAGGTTAATAGTTGTCTTTTTATCCTGTATTCCCAAATCCCCATGAAATGATGACAAACATCCATTACCCAACAAAAGACCAAAAGCCACCCACCCGACTCTTGGGAATGTGAGGGTTGTGTTCTCTAGACCACTTCCTGTTGTCTGAGGGTAACAGCATCTTTAGGGTACCCTGAGAAAATTGAGACAAAGGTCAAGTCCTGAGAAAACTAGTTATAACATTTATTTTCCAGTCTCAGAACTGTTCTCATGCAGAGGGATCAGTATATACATTACCTGCCTTGTAGTTTTTCTTGATTTCTTTATATCTGTAGTCAAGATTTTCAGGAGGTCTTCCCTGATCAAATCTAATCTCTATTAACCTTGAAGGAATCCACAGCCTTTAGTTTCCCATGGAAATAAAGGTATAACCTCTTCCCCAATGCAATACATTTTCTGACTTCCATTGTAAAGTTAAGACATCCCTAAAGCATCAAGGTTGTTTAATTCAGCAGTCCCTTTTATAATCACATGTCTCTTAGCAACTGTCATTCACTTATCAGCATTCAAAAAGTTCAAAGTCAAAACACAACAGCATATAGGATACAGACTCCCTGTGTATTTCCCATGTTAATGTGGCTTTCCCTTTTATATTACTTTATTCTCTCTTTAAAGACCTTATTATTTTTAAACTATTAATTTTTTCCTATGACTATCTATACCCNTTTTCTTTTCTTTCTTAAGCACCTATGCATATTTCTAAATACCTGTTTAGATGTGTTTTTGGTCTGGACCTGCTTTACTGTGCACTGTAGTACTCTCTGACTCAATGAACCAANCCAACCTTAAACTCGCACATGACTTTTCACTGGTGGCTGTATCCACCCTGCTCAGGTCAGTGAGAGCCAAGCTTTATGCCCCATGGGCCTGGCCAAGAGCTGCATTCAGCTGGGAGCTGCATCTAACTGGGGAGCTGCATTCAACCACCCCAGCTCTAGGAAGTTGGTGCCCACACTGTGGTAGGTGTTTTTACTTAGCACACTGTTTTTGCTTAGAGTGCCAGCTGCTAAAATGCTTGCTGTACAGCAGAGCCTCTTGAAGGAGCTGTATCTATTTTTTTCTCTCTCTCTCACTCTTTTTTACCTTTCTCAGGCTCTCTGTGGAAACTTGGGTCCCACATTGGAACACCAACTGTATCAGGCTTTCTCTTGGGCCACCAACCAGCTCCCAAATCATGACATGGAGATTTATTTATAGCTATGAATGCCCGACCTTAGATTATGCTCATTTCTTGCTAGCTCTTATGACTTAACCTATTTTTCTTTATCTATTTTTTCCCTTGGGGCTTTTTATCTTTCTTCCATTCTGTATGTCCTACTCCATGTCTAGCTGGCTGGTGGCTGCCTGGCTGGCTGGCCCTAGGCATCTCTTTCTTTTTCTCCCTCATTTTTTCCTCTCTTGTTTTCTCCTCTCAAGCCTAGATTTCTCCAATTTATTCTCTCTGCTGCCAGCCCTGCCTATCTCTCTGCTGNCTAGCTATTGCCCATTCAGCTTTTTATTAGACCAATTTGGTGCCTTAGGCATCAAAGCAACNCATCTTCACATCATTAAACAAATGCAGCATAAACAAATGTAACACGTCTTTACCTAGTTAAAGTAATATTCTACAACATCTTATGATTTCTAGTGTCTTTCATATTATGTCATTCTCATTATTTAAATACACACAGTCTTTTCTCTTTGAGAGCTTATGGCTTTAATTAATTCCTGTTATATTTTATTTTTATTATTGTATCTATAAGTACATGCATGTGTGTGAGTGTGTGTGCAAGTGTGTGTGTGCAGGTGTGTGTGTGTGTGAGTATATGTGCCAGGTGTGTGTGTGTGCCTATGCCACAGTGTGCATGTGATAGTCAGAGGACAACTTGTTAGACAAAACTTCAGGTTCCAGGGATCAAACTCAGGTCATCAGGTTTGTGAGCCGATTTCCTTTCCTCATTGAGCCATAGTGGTGGCCCAATTCCTAATGATACATTGGTTGAGTCTTTCTCATTTATTCTTTTTTCTGGGTATATAATTTCAATTCTAGAAATTACTTTGTATTTTTATGGTCTAAATATTTCTAGTTTTTTTTTCACTTTTTTTGGATGTGGGGTTTTGAATTAATTATGCAACTTTGCCAAATTTTTCTTTATTTTTGGCTTCAGTTCTACTTTCTAGAAAATAAGCCTCACTTTATCTTCTAGCCCTTCTGATATGTTTTATTTTATCTTTGCTATACTTAATTTCCAGACATTCTTAATTGCTTCCTGTTTCTTTCTTATTGCATTTTAAAAAATGGAATTAATATATTCTCTCAGCCCTTTGAGGGTATCAGATAAATGTCTTTGAATTTTCTTCAACTTTCTACAGTCTTTCGTTTTTTTATTGAATTTTATTCCTTTCAATGTTTGTATTGCTCTCCATGTTTCATGAGTGGGGTTTCCCTTAAAAGTATATGGCTTCTTGGTTAAAACTCAGTTGAAATTAAGAAAGAATTTGGAACGTGTGTGTGCTCTCAGAACATGACAACATGGGCATCATGCTAGCTTTGTAGTCAAAGCCCAGCTGTTCCAGAACAATTTCCTCAAATGTCAGTGTATGTAAATCCTCTCTTCATCCTCCACTGGGTCTTTTTATATCTCAAGAGAATATTTCTCCAGTCTCTACCCTAGTGAATACGACTGCTTGCTACACTCATGGGGCTGAGTCATGCAAAGGGGTAGGTGTTTCAATATTTAGTATATAGGTTTCAAATTTTAGTTTTTGATTTACATATGGTAGGGCACACTCCTTGGCATATAGCTTTGTGAATTCTGGCAAGTGCAGAGTCACAAACCACCATCATAGTCAAGGAACAGAACATCTCGGTAGTCCCTGCCTGCCCCNGCCCCCATGCCTGGTTCTAGCTCCCTCTCTGTTGTTGTGATAAAACACTCTGAACAAAAGCAAGTTAGTGGCAAGTAGGTTTCATTTCAGTTTACAATTTCAGTTTATGGCATAGCATCAAGGGAAATCAAGGCAGGAATCCAAGGCAGGGATTTGAAAGCAGGCCTGCTTGCTATTCTATGCAATGTTATCTCTGACTAAAGATAACTCACTTCGCAGCCAAAGAAATGCAGCAGGAACCACAGAGAATGCTGCTTGCTAGCTAGCTCACAGCTACCTTCTATTCAGTTAGCTTTCTTATACAGTTCAGGATTNCCTGCCTAGGAATGGTACCATCCACAGTGGGCTGGACCCTCTTACATCAATTAACAATCAAGATAATCCACTAAAGACATGCCCANGGGCCAATCTGATCTCTGCAATTCTTAATTGAGATTCCCCTGTGACATGACTCTAGGTTGTGTCAAATTGACAGTTTAAAATAACCAGGACATTTCTTCATGATGCTTTTGGTTTTCAACATTTTATCTGAGTCCTACCTACTGTCAACAACTGACCCTGTTACCATCACTCCAGTTTCTCTTTTCTGAGTATCATATGCATGGACTCAGTTGTCTTGTACTGTTGTATTTGGTGATTTCCCCTTGGCACAGTGCAGTTAAGATTCACCCATCATGTTTCATGTATTAGCAGTTCAATCCCTTTCTTCCTTTTTTTGCTAAGTAGTATTTTGTTACATTATCAAATATCACACATTCCTCTGTTGAAGGATAAGTGGACTAGTTCCAGTCTTTAATGATTATGAGTAAGGTTGCTATAAACATTTCAGACAGACTTTGTATGAGAATTTCAATACAGCATTAGGAGAAAGATTACTAGATCATTTGGTAAATGTACATAGACTTAAACTTTGTATGAAAAATGGCCATGTAATTTTACATCTTCATTAATGGTGTGCTAGAGTTCCAGTTGCAACTAGTTCCTGTGGCAGTTCTGACTTCATTACATTACATATTGTTACAGTGTGTTTCTCTAACTTTGCTCTACGTGTGTGTGGTGTGTGTATGTGTGTGTGTGCGTGTGTGTGTGTGTGTGTTGTATGCATGCACATGTGTATATGGGTGTGCAGGCATGCTCATTTGTGCAGTACATGTGGAAGCCAGAGGCTAAAGTTAAGATGTCTTCCTCAATCATATCACCAAGTTGTTTTTTGAGACAATGTCTCTCACTGAACCGGAAACTTGCTGTTATGGCTAGCCTGGCTGGCCAGTGAACTTCAGGATCTCCCCATCTTCACCCCTGGGGTCACAGGAGTATGTTGGTGTGTCACTGGGGTCACAGGAGTATGTTGGTGTGTCACTGGGGTCACAGGAGTATGTTGGTGTGTCTGGCTTTTCTGTGGGTGTTGGGGATTTGAACTTAGGTCCTTATGCGTTCACAACAAACACTGTAGCAGTGAGCCATTTCCCTAGCTCCTGTTTTACCTTTCATAAATTCTTTTGGNTTCTTTTTCCTTTTCCATAAACATTTTACAATCAGTCTGCTTTTGTCTATAAGAATTCTGGGATTTTAGTAAGGATTACTACATGTGAGATTGGATCCTCTTCTAGGCATACAGCTGATAGTAGAGGGCATACAGGCACCACTTCCTAGGGAATCCCTGAAATAGTCAAGAAAACTTGACACTAGTTGTTACATTAGCATGCATTAACCCACAGACTTTGACTTCAACACTATATTGTCATGACAGCAACCAGTATAGCATACACTGTTTTTCAAGACATGCCATATCAGCCAGTAAGGAAGAGTTCCCCTGAGAGCCTTGGGTAACCTTGTTTATTGCTTACAGCCCATCTCAAAGTTACCTTACAGAAAAAAAAAAAGCCAACTAAGTGGCCTTTCTGAACTTAGAGAGGCAGCTGACAATCTGGACTGTGAAGAACCGAACACCAGAGAGGAGAACCCCACACAAACAGAACACTGGAGATCTCTTGGGAGATCTCTTTAGTTTTCTACAGAGTTCTGGATTACATATGCATTCAAGAAAACTGAGACAAGTGAAAAATCTACTTGAACAGAATAGAGTGAATAGCACCTACTGCTACCAGCCAAAATGGAAAATATACTTTGGGAGTACTGGATAGAATGTCTGAAATTCTTGCATCAGGAGTAAAGACTATTTATCCTTATCTGGAGCACTGTTCNTAACATGTCTGACATATAAGGAAAACCAGACCTAACAAATCAAGTGGTTTTACAACAATTTAACTGCATCTGAGAACGTAACTCAAGAAGCATTTGAGTACATGAAAATGCCCATGTCCAATAAGGCAAAATCCTTAACATNTGAGAGTCAACAAAAAAAGCACAAAGTATACGAAGAAATGAGAAAATTTTACTTATAATAAGTAAAATACTTATAATAAGGCTAGAAATTCAATCACAATGGGCCAAGAACCGTAACAGACATTGAAATTAGCAGAGGAAGACATGAAGGGTTGTTATAATAATATTCTAGATGTTCAAAAAATGAGAGAAAAGGTTGTATGAACAGCGGTGAATAAATAAAACCTCCACATTTATGAAAATAAAACTAAAATATCCTATGAAAGTGTCCATCAGAAGTGATGATTAGTACATTAAATAGTGTCGAAGAAATAATAATTAGTAAACTTGATGATGTAGCAATAGAAAGTATGAAAATATGAGAAAGGAAAAAGACAACAAAACAAGATGCAAAAGAAAAAGAGAATTGTTCCTGTGTAGGATCACTTCAGTTAACAAAAATGAAACAGATCTACAGAAAGAATGGAGTGGATGAGACAGAGAGTCTTTGAACTCACAAAAGACACGAAGATGATACACAGATGTTATCTAAATTCTCTAACTATATTAAGAAGAAAAATCTCTTAGAAGAACTAGATTTTTAAAAAACAGTATTGAGAAGGGAGGAAGAAAGACAAAGCCTATAGCGTAGAGGAACACTGTAAGTGAGAGGATGGTGGAACAGAATCTCTAAACCACTCCAGGAGAAGTTACCAGATAAGAATGTCTATGCAGTGAAAACAACTTTTGAATACAAATATAAAATAAAGACTTTTTCAGGCATACAAAAGCTAAAANATTTCATTACCACCAGAGACACACTGTAAGAAATGTTAAAGGATGCCCTTTAGATGGAATAAAAATACCAGGTGGAAATCACAATAAACACAAATGAATGGAAAACACTGGAAATAGACTGTGTGTATTTGTACACACACACACACAGACACACAGACACACACACACAGAGACACACATAGAGTTTAAAACTGAGAGAAAGAAATACTATTCTGAGGAAAACTGTAGCATATATGTGAACATCAGATAAACTAGACTACAGAGTAAATAATTTGTGTTGGAAAATAGTATCTTTCAGAAATAAAGAGTCAATTCTTTAAGAGACTATTAAAATAGCCTCAGTTGTTATTGACANCTGAGTTTCAGGGGTCTGGAGAGATGTCTCAGCAGTTACAAGCNTTTTATGCTCTTGCAGAGGAGTCAGGTTTAGTCCGCTGCATGGGCATGGCTTACAACTCTGTAACTCCAGCTCCAGGGCATCGGACACCCTCCTACGGTCTCTGTGTGTACCCTCATGCATGTACACNTAGACACAGACACACAGACAAAAACATAAATAGACATAAATAATATTTTNAAAGAGTTTCAAGATACATAAGGCAAAAGCTAATAGGATGCCAAGGAGAATTAGACAACTCTACAAATGTGGTCATAGAGTCAAACCTAATTGCTAGGATGAATACACAGAATATCAACAAAGATATAGAATGTTTGAACAACACTATCAACTAAGTTGGCTTAACTGATGTTTGTAGAATGCAGTGCAGGATTCATATNCCTTTCAAATGCAGATGGAACATTTGTTAAAGGAGAGCATTTTTAGATCCTAGAAAAGTCTTAAGTTCTCTGACTGCAGAGGANTTAAATTAGTAATCCATCACTGGAAGTCTCTGGAAAATTCCAGAACATTTGGAAAGGATATAACTGATTTTTAAACGTTTTAGAGAGGTAGAAGATAAGTACCCAATGCTGACATCATGCACTTTTGGCACAGGAACCAACGGACCTGAACTGAGCCAAACCTGAAAGCCTTCTCCCCGAGGACCAGCTCTCATGATACCAGAAGGTGTGATGCAGCTTCCAAAGGAAGGAAGCAACCAATAGTTCTACCCAGCTTTGGTGCCTATGAACCACAACAATGACCAGCATGGCTCAATAATCTTAAGGGCACAATAGTGACACTATCTTGGTGGTAACCAATAGCTCTTTAATTTAACTTTAGGGCCACTCAATAGGAGGAAAATAATTTCTGTTGTTGGAAACCTAGCCAGCTACTCAGGGCCAGTGAAGTCATAGACTTGGAGGAAATGCTGCAATTATATTCTAATCTCAAAAATAAAAATTTATACAAAAATTCAAGTTACAATTAGTATATATTAATTTTTTTATTAAACTATTTCAATAAAGTTAAGATTTAAAGTAAAAAAATAAATAAGCTTTAGGATCAACTTAAAGATCAAAAAGAAATTATAAAATGTTTTTACTAAATGAAAAAATAGAATATAAAAAGTTGTGGGATGCTATTAAAGTACTAACTGGAAAAACATTTCTAGCNCCAAATGTCTGCATTAATATTAAATTACAAAATTGGTCTTAAATTATTAAACTCAGATCCTACCTTCAGAAACTAATGAAATCAGAGCCAATTAAATCCTGAGTAAACAGAAAACAAGTAAAACAAGTGGAAAACAAACAGCCAAAAAAANATGTGACTCAAAGTCTGTTCCTTTGAAAAGATTAATACAATTAATAAACCTCCAGACATTTTTATCANGAACAAAAATGGAAAACACAAATGACCAATAGCAGGTATACAATAATCAATGCAGGTACAAGTTCTACAGATACAAAATGGATAATAGAGACATGTTATGAACAACTTTATACTAGTATATTAAGCATCTTGGAGAAAGTAANTAAATGCTTAGAAATCTCAAAATGCTAGCACTCATTCAAGAAGAAATAGTGTGTCTGTTGCAGTAATTGAATATGTAGTCAAATCTTCCCCTAAGAACACTCCAGGTCCATATGATTTCATTGATAAGTCTTACTGAACAGTTAGTAATGAAGTAATACCAATTCTTCAGAAACTCTTCCAGAAAGTTATAGCTCATTAGGTGTGGGCATTACTCTTATACTAAAATAAACAAATACAGTATACAAGGAAAACCATTGAGCAACATCCTTATGAATGTACATGTAAAATTCTTACCCAAATCTTAGCAAATCAGATCTAAATGATATAAAAATAATCATCTATTTTCATTCCATTCATGATTTTTCCATTTTACAATAGTGTGAAAGTGATACATGGGGGTTAGAGAAAGGGCTCAGCAGTTAAGAGTGCTTCCTGTTCTTGCAGAGAACCTGAGTTCAGTTCCCAGCACTCAGATTGGGCAGCTCATAACCACCTGTAATTCCAGCTCCAGAGGACTTGACTCTTTGAGTTGATGACACGTTCTATGATGTTCCCTTGTAATGCTGGGTAGCAGTCATGAGAAGCTTCAGTTTCTGGAACCCATATGATCATGAGAGTAAACAATGGAATCTTAACCATGCCCTAGNTTGGTAGAGCAATGTTGGCCATGCTGGCTTATTTTCAGCTTCCACTCACCTTAGATTCTTTCCCACCCTTGGATTCTCAGTCTATGAGTGTTTACTAGTGAGCTGCGTCCCATGGATTCAACCAGTAACTTTGGTCTAGTTATTTAATCCAGTCAGCCAGTCTGTGTCTCTTTGTTGGTGAGTTGAGGCCATTTATGCTCAAGGTTACTATTGAAAGATCTTTACTAATTTCTGAACATTTGTTAGTTGTAAGATGGTTGTACTGTTGGTTCTTTTCCTTTGCCCCTATTAGTATCAGGGGTTGCTGGTTTACAGTGCTGGACATTATGAATTCCTTCCTATCTCTTCTGTTTATCCATTCATTTCAAGAAATTTATTCTTTCTTGTGCTCTCATGATTGTGAATTTGAATTTTTATGCAGATGTATTGTTTTCCTTCTTAGGATGTAGAATGCCATTAAGTGTCTTCTGCAGTTACAGCTTGTTGGTCTTGAACTTCATCACTTTGAATTTATCTTGAAATGTTCTTATTTCTATGTCTATTGCAAAAGATAGTTTTGCTGTATATAGAAATCCATGTTGGCAATTATTTACTTGCAGGGCTTAAAATACATCATTCCAGGGACTGAAGAGATGACTCAGTGGTTATGAGCATACACTGTTCTTGCTGAAGGTCCAAATTTGGTTCCCAGCACCTGTGTTGCATAGCTCACAACTACCTGTAACTCCAGCTCCAGGGGCACTTGACCTCACATGCAAATACCCACACACACATACACATAATTTTTAAGATAATAAAAATAAATCCTAAAAAATGNCATTCTGTACTTTCCTGGCATTTGGTGTTGCTAATGAGAAATATGGTGTTATTCTGATATGCTTGCAGTTATGTGTGTAAGTGGTCTTTCCTTATTACATTCTTATTATTTTTGGCTTTTATTGACATCTTGACTTATGTCATGGGGAGGTTCTTCACTGCATACATCTATTTGGTTTCTATGCCTCTTACAAATGCCTTCTGTGTGTGAATGTCTATTTCTTTCCATAGATTTTGGGGATTTTCTTCTATAATTTCATTGAATAGTTCCCTTTACTTTTTTATATCAGTTCCCTCTTCTTTCCTACAGACTCTGGGGTTTGATCCCTTTCTGTTGGATGCTCGGTTGTCTTGGATGTTGTGGATGTACTCATTGTTTCCTTTAGATATTTGGCTGTAGTATTCCTTTGAGTTTATCCTCCATTCCTGATCATTTTTCTGGTTTGTGCAAATCAATTGGTGGTGCTTTCTATTGTATTTATTTGACTCATTTAGGTTTTCATTCCAACATTTCTACTTATTTTTCCTCAAAATGATAACCACCTTGTTATGTTTTCTTCCATATTTGTGACCATTTTGTCTATTTGGTGATTTTGTCATCCATTTTATTGTTTTTTTTTTTCTTTTATGCTGCTAGCTTTCCTCTTCAGATCCTGTATGGGATTAATCTGGTTTTTTTTTCAATCATCTTTAAGGACATTGGTAATTTATACTAGTAAAATTTTGGAATCTTTTTCTGGCATTTTGACCTATTTCAATGTGTTTGAATTCAGTAATTGAGGAATTATCTCTTGAAGGAGTTGTGCTGCCTTTTTTCATGTTCTTTGTGTTTCATATTTCAAACATGCATCTGTAGTTTTGGGTATCTCATCACTTCTATTTGAGGATCTTATTGAGCAGTGTATTCTTGAAGGCTTAATCCCCAGCACCACTGAAAAAGGAAAAACAAACTGTAATATTTGTACCATCACACTCAACCAGGCATAGCAATAGGCTTAAAATCAAGTAATGTCCACTAACATTTCACTAAAACAAAAAAATAGAAAACTGAAAAACTGATACAGAATGGTCTGGGGTTTGTGATGATTTGAATGAGAATGTCCCTCATAGTCTTGGGCATTTGAATAGTCAGTCCCCAGTTGGTGGTACTATTTGGGAAGGCTTGGGAGGTGTGGCCTTGATAGAGGAAGTATGTCATTAAAGACAGGCTTTGAGAGCCTAATGACTCATGCCATTCCCAGTTTGTTCTCTCTGCTATGTGCCTACCATTTGAGGATATGCATCCCAAACATCCACTATTCCTGCTACTTGCTGCCATGTCTCCCTATCACAAAAGACTCTCATCTCTCTGGAAGNATAAGCCCAAATAAACCCTTCCATAAGTTGTCTCGGTCATGGTATTTTATCATAGCATTAAAAAGTAACTAGAATAAGATTAATGTTATTTACATTTACAGTAGATGAATAGTAAATTGAGATAACAGCAGTAGATAGGAAAAGGAGAAAGTAGAGAAGTAGGTTAAGCGAAGGAAATAGATAAATAAAAAGGAAAATGGCATAAATAAAAATGAGAAAAGAGAAGAGGCATGGAAAATAATGCTACAGGGGGAAAGAAAAAAGAGCAACAAATTAGAAAAAATAAAAGGCAAAATGATTTCCCATCAATTTAAATGTTCACCAACAAAATTAGATAAATTTAAAAAGAGGATTAAAGAGCAAAAACATAATTAAAAATTGTACAACAAAGTAAAAAAAATCACAGAAAGTATAGGATGAAGAAAAGGGGGAAACAGAGGAGACAAAGAAGACAATGAGAAAAACCCAGTGACTAGTAATGAGAAAAGTTTAAATAAAATTAAATGAATATACCAAGGGGAATAAAGAGAGAAAAGCATTTTCAAAATGTGATAAAGATGTTGCTGAATGTGTAGTAGTAAAATGCAAAGAACCCAAAGCAGGTGTATTAACCACAGGGAAAGCTGCAGTGGTGGTGGTTAGTTCAACTGTGGCCTCTTGTCTTTTCTTTGTCTTACCTGGTATTGGAGCCTGAGTTGGATGAGTCCTTCTTGCTTTAGTAGCTTTTCTTCTTTGGGTACCAGTGTCCTCTGCTGGCCATATTTAGCTTTGCAGTTTGTGGCTTGGGCAGGTCCTCTCACCCTCAGGATATTTCCAGATCGTGCCCCCAACCCCAAGCAGCTAATATTCTAACTGGGACAGGGGGGGCTCCAAGTGTGTTGAGAGTGTGAGAAGCAATCAATGGCACTGAGATCTCTACAGGNACAAAATCTGTCTTCATACTTTTAAGAGACCCTAAGTAATAAGCATCTTGCTAGAAGGATGAAATTGTGATTGCCTGTAGACTTGCATCTTCACAGCTGTGATTGATGGATAAGTCTCTTTCTAGAGATTGATTCACCCACTGAACTAAGGCTCAGATCTGCCAATACTCCAGGGTTATCTCAGTGGATGAGGCCTGCTCCCAGCCACCAAAAGTNGGCCCATCTTTCACTATCATTGCCTGGGACTTGCATGTCTTGTCAGCATTTGACCCATCCTCTCTCCACATCAATGTCCCACGGAAGTCCCTCACCTTGAGGCTGTGGCAGATTAAATTTAGGCTTCTCGACTTGACGTTTTCCCGTTATCATGTCCTCAGGAATAAACACTAAAGTTTTTCTCACAGTAGTACCTGGTCCTGAGTCATGTAGAGTGGCAAAATAAGATTTCTTTCTAGGTTAACCTGTCCACTACAGAGAATCTCTCACTGTCTCACCAAACTTCACACTGAAGTTGAAGCTTGTGAGGGCTGTGGGCTTGTCTTGAGGCTAGACTGACAGGTTTTTCCACGTGGTGGGCACACACACACACACACACTGGGGAGCAGCAGGGTGCTCCACACACACACACACACTGTGGAGCAATAGGGTTGGAGTGGCTTTTGGCTTGGCTTATTTCTCTGCAACATGTCACCTATCTCTTCCTCTGCGCTTTTCAGGGACCTTGTCCCTACCTTCGTGATCCTCCAAAGTTCATTTTCTCTGTCTCTTCGGCACAGAGTCTGCTTTGTTTTATCCAGACTCTTCTCCTTCACTGGCTCACATGAAGACAGCTCCTCATCTGCCCTCTGCTGAGATCAGGCCGCAGCCTGCCCAAAGTTACTGGATTGTGTAAGACAGCAGTTTTTCAGGCTGTGCCTTGCCCCAAGAGACTCCATTTTATAAGCAGCTTTCGACTCCAGTTTGAGGATGGAGGATGACTCTGCATCTTAGTGGGCACATAAACAGTGCCATCTGTCCAGCACCACCCACAAGGCACTGGCTGATAAATAACTTATTGCTAAAAGCAGAAAGGGTGCTACCCTAGAAGTTTGTCAGAGTAGACTGAATGATAGACGCATATGGGCATAATAAAATCATATCAGCAAAACCAGGTCCAAGAACTTATCAGATGTACAAGATTGTGGGATGAGTGTAACACACTCACCTAGGTCCCATAAATGGGAAGACACCTCAACTCAACTGTTGTCATCTGTGTACCCAGTGTGCCATGCACATTGAGACACCTGCAGGCAGAGGACTCCTGACAGTCACAGAGACTTCAGTTGGCCCTGTCTCTACTTTTGATGCAGCCCTGCTCAAATTGCTGTCCATTTGTCTGTTTAGCTCTCTGGACCTGCTGTCCGACCATTTATTTGTCCTGCCCTTTGCCTCTATGACCTCTCCAGTTCTTCCCCTTACTTCTGTAGCTCAGTTTAACCCTGAGGCTCAGCTTAAACCTGTGACCCAGGAGCAGCTGGACTCTACGACATCAGAATTTGCTCTCTTATTCTCATGGAGGCTTTTGTGGCATTCTTACCAGCTTTCCATTTGTGCTTCTATCTGTAATCTTTGAAACTCTCTGAACTCTGCTGTGGCATCGCTAACCCTTTGTAGCTATTCTGTAACCTACATATATATGTACATACAGACATTAGATAGATTTATTGTAGAATGTGGAGTGTGGAGTGTGAGAGTTAATCTTAGTACTTAGGGCTGGAATTTGAAAAAAAAAAAGAAATCTTCCTCAGTTAGCTATCAAGTAAACTGGGACTGGCCAGGAAGTTGATGCTAGAGAAACTGACATACCTTGTGAATTTATCGTCATTTAATAAATTCTGTCATTGTGGGAACACATACACACATTTGTCTGTGTTTCTTACATAGTGTGTTCATGACAGCTTACTTGAAAGATTTTTCTTTTTAAAAAAGACAATTTGTATGATCAACTGTCACTAACCCCATAGCTGCAGTTTTGATTTAATACTTGAAGATTTATCAGCACAGCTCATTTTATTAAAAAATCTAAATGGCACCCATAAGAGTATTTTAGGAGGTTTAAAAAAGTGTTTCAAAAAATTTCAAATTCATTCCTGATTTTCTTTTCCACTTGCTAGATGACTTATCTGCAACATCTATTTATGACACTATACTTAGGGGCAAATTGAACATTTCCCTCTAAGATAAGGAATAAGGCAGAGTTGTCTATTCTTACCAATTCTATTAATCAGAATATGTAATTTCTTGTCTGTACAACCAGGCATGGAAGAGAAATGAAAGGCATCAGAATCAGAAAGCATTAAGAATTGATTCTGTTCATAGATGACCTGATTTGTCATAGGGCAATATCTGATGGACATATAAAAAAGTCACTAAAACTAATAAGTAAGTTTATAGATGTTACAAGATACAATGTCAAAGTATAAAAGTCAATGTGTTTTGATATATTATCAATGAACCATCATCTTTTAGACTATCTTCACAGAAGCCAGATGTTCTGAAGTTGAAATTAAAATTCATGTCATTTACAATGCATAAAAATTATGAAATATCTGGGATAGACCCAAGCAGTAACATGCCATATCCACACACTCAAACACTAAAAACTACGATGAGAGTAATTTTAAGAGCTCTAAATAAAACAAGGGATGCATTGTGTTCATGGGTCAGAAGACTCAAATTTATTAAGATATCATTTCTCTCCAGTTTGATTTATATATTCAACATAGTTTCAGCTGGAAAAATAAGCCCCAGGGCTAACATTCTGTAGGTTGTAATTATACGGCTAGCTCAATTATTATATTTTATCAAAGTAGCTTTATTTACAAGCAACTTACAGACCAGGGGGAAGGTAGCAAGGACGGACACGAAAGCAATCCAGCGATGAATTCTCTGCCTTCTAAGGTTGCAGCAGCAAACAGCTAGATGGCGAGAGAGAGGTGATCCCAAAACGCTCCCCAGTCAAGCAAGCAGGCGAGACGAGATGAGAGAGAGCTCAGGTAGCTGCCTCGATTTTTCAAGGGGCTCAGGTTTTTGGCCATGCCCTTAAAAAGGAGTTGCTGGCCAACTAGCTGAAGCCAAGATAGCCATCCACTACAACATTCCACTACTGCTTCTACACCACACAGACAATTGGTTGCAGGAGAAATTACAGCTGTAGTTGTCACCACACTGCATGCCTGTTTTGATGTCACTGGGTGCTGAACTTTGTAAAGCTGCCAGCACTTCAACCTGCCTTCAACTGTTCTGCTGCCAGCACTGATTCCATTGGTAAAGAGTGCTTACAATCCCAGCTCTTCTTAGAGGCCTGCAGTCTTTCCAAGGGTCCTAATTTGTTTCTCTGTTGCTGTGATGAACACCATGATGATCAGCAACTCAGGAGGAAAGGGTTTATTTGGCTTACTGCTCACAGTTCATCACTGAGAAGGAAGCCAAGGCAAAAACTCCAGGCAGGAGCTTGAAGTGAAACCACAGATGAACACTGCTTACTCGATAGCTTCCCCTAGCTTGCCCAGCTTCTTTTCTTAGACAATTCAGGCCCTCCTGCCTGGGATAGTGCTACCCACAGTGGGCTGTGCTCTCATATCAATCATCAATCAAGCAAATCCCACAAAAATAGGCCTGCAGGAAAATCTGATGGAGGCATTTCCTCAGTTGAGGTTCTCTCTTCCCAGGTGACTCTAGTTTGTGACAAATTGCCAAAGGAGGGGAAAAACAAACTAACCAGCACACCCATTAGTAATATAAATACCCAACACAGAGAATACATTTCTCATTTACCTGCCTGTACTCTGCTGCAAAAGAATCCGGAGGCTGGACATGGTGGCTTATGCCTGTTATCACAGCCCTGAAGAGGTAGAAACAGTAGGAACATGAGTTTGAGGCCAGCCAGGATTACTTATCAAGACCCTATCTCAAAACAACAAGAACAAAACAAGGGATGAGAACTAGCTCTTTAGTAGACTGCTTGCCTATGATATGCAAGGACCTGTCAAAGCTGAGTAAGTAATATATTTTTTCTTTTGAAAAAAAAAAAGAAAGAAAATATGGAACTTACTAAAAATGAAAATGGCATTCAAAATTCTGGGCAGCAAGAAATTATGACATGCATCCTGTAGAAACCAAATGTTAAAAATCTTTGATATAAAACAATAAGACTTAGGCTGCATGCTAAAAGAATCTGCTAAATACTAAGTACAGCAGTCCTTTCATTAGTCCTCAAGAGAGGAAAAATCCATGTTTTGATCCATGTTGTGTATCTATTTCCATTTCCTTCAGACTCTCTTGCAAAATCATTCCAAAATGTGTATGCAAGTCACAACTGGAAAGACAAAATGTAAAATGTAAAAACTAAAACCAAACAAACCAACAGATAGCCTAAGAAACACAAAAAACATCCATTCGAAATCTAAAGGGAAATTACCTACTTCCCTTTGCCCTGCCTGCATGGGTTCCCTGGAAGTCACAGAGAAAGGGGAGCAGGGACCACCCAAGGCTAGCACAGCCATACAGGATCCCTCCTTGGAAGACTCTCAAGAAGTTAGTGCTTACATTTTGGGCTTTTCCTGGGAAATTTTCTTTTTAAATGTGTATTTCTTAAGATTTCAGTGCAGCAGAAGAAAATTCAGACATCAGCAGCATTGTTAACATGGCTGCTATAATTGATGCATTAGTGGTGGTCATGTGGAGCAAATAAGCAAGGAAGTTCTGTGGGAACAGCACATTTCTTCACAGGTGCCTGGAGTTTTTAAAAGAATGTTTCTTTTATGTAGCTTTATGTGGATATAGTCTGAAAATATGCAACCAGTTTCTCTAAGCTACCACAGAGGCAGGGATTTAAAAATTATTCTCTCTCTCTCTCTCTCTCTCTCTCTCTCTCTCTCTCTCTCTCTCTCTCTCTCTCTCTCTCTCTCTCTCTCTCCCTCCTGTCTCTTATACACATCTAGATGTGTATAAGAGACAGGCCTGGATTTGGGACCTGAGCCAGAGAAATGAACACTTTATCCCCAAACCCAGAACTAAGGAAACCTGCCCTGACTCTAAAACCAGTACCATAGTAACACTCTTGGTCCCTAGAGTCAGAGTCAGTGAAAGATATGTGCCCTGGCCTTACAATTAGTGACCAAAAGCTAAGGCCAGTGAAAGAAACACGGTTAGGCTCATGTCAGGGCCCTCTCTGTGCTGGCCAACTGACTTGTGAAACCAACCAATCAGAGCAGGAAAGTAGCTGCCCCTGGCCAACTGACTTTTGAAACTGGCCAATCAGAGAGCAGAAAGTGGCATCCTGGCCCTGAAGCCCCGACCAGGGAAAGAAACACAGCCTGGGTTTGGGACCTGAGCCAGAGAAATAACTACTTTATCCCCAAACCCAGAACTAAGGAAACATGCCCTGACTCTGAAACTAGTACCAAAATAACACTCTTGGTCCCTAGAATCAGAGTCAGTGAAAGATATGTGCCCTGGCCTTAGAATTAGTGACCAAAAACCAAAAAAGGCCAGTGAAAGAAACACAGTTTGGCCCTCATATCAGGGCCATCTTTGTCCCTAGCCCACAAAACTGACCAATCCCAGGGCAGGAAAAAAACTAGCCAATCCCTGTTGACTCCGCCCCCTGGCCATCTTATATAAAGGGCCCTGCCTGGGCAGTTTTGAGCTGTTCTCTCCACCCTGGTAGAGGCAGCAACTCTCCTGGACTCCTCCTTCCCAAATAAATCTCTTTCTCAAAAGAGTTTTGAGTGTGAAGACCTTGATTCACCGGACAGAAGATCTTTGCTGGGACGTCCCATAGTGGACTGAGCAAAGAGGAGCTGAACAGAAGATCTCTGCTGAGATGTCCCATAGTGGACTGAGCAAAGAAGAGAGAGCTGAACAGAAGATCTCTGCTGAGATGTCCCATAGTGGACTGAGCAAAGGAGAAAGAGCTGAGTAGCACTTAGGCCTGAGAAGCAGAGCTCTGCTAGGAATCCCTCTTAAGTGGGGGCTGAGCAAAGCTCAGCTGTAGTGACTTTCCAGGAGAGAAGCAGGATTGCTATATCCTGTGGGGAGACCATCCCCCACCACACCAGGTATAGCCTGACTCTCCTGAACAGTCAGGATACCCTTCCCTGCTGAAGCAGTTCCAGGCCTGACTCTCCCAAGCAGTCAGAATAACTTCCCCTCCAGGGCTGGGCTGACTCTTTGCAGCCCCAGCCACCAGAGCTGTTCCAAGCAGCTCAAGGTGTCCGGGACACCTACAGGGAAGAGCTGTTCTACACAGCTTGAGGTGTCTGGGATACCTCGCCCTCCAGGGCTAGACTGACTCTTTGCAGGCCCAGCCATCAGAGCCCACTGAGTTGCAACTTTGTTGCTTACATTTTTGGTGCCAGAACCAGGGACCAAGCCCACTGAGTTGCAACAAAGTACCTCTCTTCCCCTCCTTCCCTCTCATGTAAATATACACACATTTACTAGTGTGACCCTGGTTGACCCAAAACTTCCTTTGTAGACCAGGGTGGCCTTGAACTCAGAGATCCTCCTGTCTCTGCCTTCAGAGTGCTAGGATTAAGGACTTGTGGCACCACAGCCAGCAGTATTTGGTAGATTTATGATTCTATGCCATATTCTGTTAGAGGACTCAGTGCTCTATCTCCAGAGCATTTGTCTTAGTTTGTTCCTGCTGGTGAAACAAAGCACCTTGAGTGGACAACTTACAAAGAATAAAACTTGATTTATCGCAACCCTGGAGAGCAAGAATTCCAAGACCACCACCCTGGCAGCCACAATGACTGCTGAAGGCTTCTCTTTTCTTCAAAGATGTATCTTACTGATTTCTTCCTGTGTCTACAGGGCAAAAAGGAACCAAACAGGTTCTTGAAGCCTTCCATAAATGCACAATCCCATCGGTTGGCCCAGAGCCCTCCTGAACTAAAGGTTTCAGGGTTAACACTATTACGCAGAGGATTAAATTTCAACCTGGGTTTTGGGGGACACATATTGGGACCTTAGTGCATTGCAGTTGCTCTTGAAGACTTGGAGGTCCAACTCACTGTACAGAGGCCTCGCTATGAAGGCAGGCGGCCTCTGTTCAGATCCTGGACTTCACTCCGTTCAGAACTATCCTCTTCCTCCTAGTTCATGGTTCATAAGGGAAATAGAAGGGGCTCATTGCTCCAGGTTTCTTGGCAGTGTGGACCTTCCCCAGTCTGCTGATCCCCCTGCCGCTCCCCCTGCCCCTTTTGCTGCTGGAAGTTAGCAAAGTTTTGATTGCTACACTTTGGCTCTCTGTCCCGAATAGCCCCACATGATGGCTGCAGCACTGTCCATACTTTAGTGTTTTGTGACATGTGTGTGAAAGATTCTCCCATGAGTTCTCAGCTGCTTTCTGGAACTCATGGTTTTCCACTCTCTGGTTTCCTGTGTGGCCCAGGGGACCTGGATGGGAAGTTCCTTCCTAACTTCAACTGCTGCTGGCCATGCACACTCTCACACTCACACTCACAAAGCATGTGCTCCTCCTTTTAGACTCCCCTCGCACCAGATCCAGTCATTGGCCATCTCAGACATTGCCTATGCTCCACTTCCCAGAAGTCCTCCTTGTCTGATTTTTCTGGGTGTTCTCAGAAGGGAGTTCCCTACTTCACATACACATATCACTAGTGAGGATAGTAGCAAGGCTAGGGACCTGGGCTTTCATACAATGGATCTCTGAGCTTTGTTTAGAGTCTTCCCTTTCTTGACTCTGACTCAAGGCAAGTAGGTCATCACCACAGCAGACATGTACTATTCTTAAAATCATACCTTTCCTGGGAAAGACCAGCCTCATTAACTCCCCAATTTGGGGGAATGGAGTGAATATATGTATTTATATGCATTTGGCCACTTGTGGTTGGTCCTCTTCATTGGCTCACTCAATCTCTACTTGAGACCTTGGAAGGGCTAAGACTATCTCCCAAGAGCCTTTTACCTAAAATTGAGGATTCAAGGCATGATTCACTAAACACACACACACACACACACACACACACACACACACATACACTTTGTATGGCAGAAGTGTGACAGCAGACATCTTCCAGCCAACCTTGGCTATTTCTGCTGCAGGGAAAGTCAGGGAACTCATACTTGTCCTGCATCAGCTCCCCACATGCCCTTCGCCCGGCCTGGAGAAAGAGTAGCAACTGCTTAGCCACAGTGGAAAGGGATGTTGAACTTGAAGCTGCCAGCTGCTGGAGTAGCATCAACATCAGTGAGCTCTGTTCTCTGTTTGCTGGGAGCTTAGATAAGAACACTCTAGCTTTCCCAATGATTCACAAGCATCTAATTCTGGAATTTAATCATAAGATTCTTAAAATAGAGGAAATCCTGTTCTTCTACTGATCCTTGGCTGACTGACCACCACACCAGCAGATCTTGAGAAGGCAACAAGTCTACATTGAATCCACAATCAACCCCACCAATACAACTTCTTCTCTCTCTCTCTCTCTATATATATATATATATATATATATATATATATAGTTTTTCGAGACAGGGTTTCTCTGTGCAGCTTTGGCACCTTTCCTGGAACTCACTCGGTAGCCCAGGCTGGCCTCGAACTCACAGAGATCCGCCTGCCTCTGCGTCCCAAGTGCTGGGATTAAAGGCGTGCGCCACCACCGCCTGGCCCAATACAACTTCTTACAAACATTTCTCCTCAGCTCTATTATTTCCCTGACCAGCCATGAACAGATTATGTCTTCCAACGGTTTCTTTAGAACTTCAGAAGTTGTTGCTGGGGAATAGTTATATTAACCAGACATTTAAAAAATCATTTTATACTTATTGGAGATTTTCCTGTTTTGTATGGGTTGAGTGTGTATGGCATGTGTGTGATGTATGCACGCACATCTGTGGGTGAACATACTCCCGTTCATATGCAGCAGCCAGAGAATGATTCAAGTTTCTGCTCTATCACTCTCCACTGTATTCCTGTAAGACAGGGACTCCCACTGAACCTGGAGCTAGGCTGACAGCCAACAAGCCCCAGTGAGCACCTTACTTCCACCTTCCATAGGGCTAAGGTTATGGGTGTATACAAACATACCTGGATTTTTATGTGGGTGGTGAGGATTTGAATTCAGGTCCTCATACTTGTGGAGCAAGCACTCTCACCCATTTCCCTAGCCCTGTTTATCGTGAATGATACAGGGTCTCCCTATGTTGTTTAAGCTGGCCTTGAATTCACTATGTTCCTGCTGTAGCATCCTCCCGGCCCAATGCTGGAATTACAAGCATCCTCTGCCAAGACCAGCATCTTTCGTCATTTTAATGGGAACTTCCTGGAAGGCACTTGTTCTCACATTTCTCATTTGCCATGCCCTTTACACACAAATCTGAGCATGAGTTCAAGATAGCTCTTTTTCTTTAGAAGCAACTGCAAGTGAAGACAGACACGGTGATTATTTTGGTGAATTGGATAATGTTTCAGATGATAACATCCTCCAAGGTGAGCTGTGTGTGCTGTGAAAATGGATGGGTCTTGCTCTGCTGGAGAGAGCCACGGTGGAGGCTGCTGAGTGCAGACTCCAAGCTTTTGGCAGGCTTTGCCTCTGTGGGCAGCAATTCTTCCAGGGAGCTCCCTCAGGTATTTCTGCAGCAATGTCAAAAGAATTGTATTACACAGTGCTCTATCCAATTAATTCAGAAGACTGAACATACTGCTTGAGACACTGGAATTTTTGACTGCAGAAATCTCTGGCCAACGTTTGCACTCTGGCACATTAAAATAACATGACTGCATTGAAGAAAACCCTGAGGCAAAAAGCAAGGAAGGCTAAGGAGTTCCCTCTTCTCAGATGGTGTGAGGGTTTCTATTTTATGTAGTACTGATCTTTTGCCATGACATGGTTTCAAATGGCATGAGTATTTTGGCCATGTCACCTGTCTTCTCAATGATCTAAACTGTAGCACAAACTTAATTACCTCAGCCTGGCAAATTCATTGCAGGGAGAGGTCAGCAGCCTTGCTCAGTGCAAAGCAAAATGCATTTATTCACTGTGATTTCAATGATGTCTTTGTTCTTTTCTCTGAGTTATGAAGACAAATCACTGAAAGACAGGCTACTGCTCTCTCAGCAAAGCCGAGGCTGAGGTGACTGTGATGGTGCAGGCCTGTCAGCCCAGTACTCAGAACATGGAGGCAGGTGAACTGGGGAATTAAGACCACCTGGATTACATAGTGAGACTTAGTCTTAAAAAATCCAAGGTTAATTTTTTGACTGCTGTAGAAGCAGACAAGGAAAGATCAATGGGCTGTTAACTATGGTCATTGGTAGCTACCACTGGGTGCAGCTTGGATTGGTGCCTTTTCACCCATCTCCTGAGGACTGAGTGGCAGTGTGTCATCTACAAATTGTCCTGGATGTGGGGGAAATTATACATTTCCACTTTCTCTCTCAAGCACCTCATGGACTTGTAGACTTTTAAAGATCCTTAATGTAGGCTGGAGTTTGGGGTGGAAAAGGCTGAAAGGAAGGTTGCTTAGAATAGTTTGCAATGTGAATACAACTTAAGTACCACCCTGCCATTTCTGTATTACAGAGGCGGGTGGAGGGAAGCTGCAGGTGCGCCTCTTTGCCAGCATCTATAGTGGCATATTTTTGGAAGACTGTATAATGTAGTGCCCATTATACCATAGGTTTCATGAGATAATTACGAAGCACTAAGCAAATCAGCATACTAAACTGGTTGAATATGCTAGCATTCTAATTTTGTATAGAGGGTGATTACTGTTATTATTATTTATAGAGTTCAGTAAGTGTACATATACTTTATAAACACGTAGGCAGACAAGCTGCTGTGCCTGGAGGTGCCCAAGTTCTAATCATATGATTTAGACAATGTAAATGGAAAAAAAACCCACCTACTCTGTACAAAAGTGGATGGAGACTACCTAGAAAAAAGAGATCAAGAAATAAGGGTTTAGAAAGGAGTGCTGGACACTTCCTGTCTCCCCCTCACACACACTCCTTTTGATGGTGGTAGTGGTGGTGATAGGGTTTTGCTAAATAGCTCAGGCTGGCCTGGAACTTGCTATGTAGACCAAGCTGGTTTGAAGTTGAAATCTCTCACCCAACTGCTGGGATTGCAAGTGTGTGATCCCATGCTTGGCTTCCAGCGAGTGTTTTTTTACATGTAGATTGAAATTGCTTTGTACAAAGCAAGAAGAACCAAATTAGTGTAGTTAAACCCATACTAAACTACTTCCTGAAACATCCTAAGAATTCTACCTTCTTCCTATGAATTTCATTCTCCCTACCTTGCTCAGGTGGACTGCCTTGTCTCAATCATAACTCAAAGGGAAGAGAGGGAAAAGCACTAGTCCATTCTTTAGTGGCAGGAACTGAGCAATGTTCAGAGTCCATTCTGGCTAGAACTTTTTTGCCTTCATCCAATTGATGCGAAAAACAAAAGCTTTGCCGCTTGCAGCATTTTCTTCACATGCAGGTAAGTCTATCCATAGGAACATGCTTTATAAAAAGCCACTTGCCCTTTAAGGAAATCCTACCAAGCTGCAGCAGAAAACAATAGGGTTGTCTCTTTGCAGCTGCTCTTCCGACTTCATGATGTGGCAAAGATATTGCTTGCCGGATGCATACTATGAGTATGGCCCATTGATGTAGGCTACAGTACAAGTTCTAGTAGGGCAGATCCAGGGACTGGTTCACTGTGAGTACCTATGTGGAAGTGTATTACCACAAATGAACAAGTATAAATGTAAAGTGCCAAGATTTTTAATGTAATGATACAGGTAAATACAACTTTAATAACAAACTTGTTGCCAGGCTGTGGTTGTACATAGAGTACTGGTTATCTAATTATGTGCTAGTTACCCTTTCTCTCTCTAGCTCTTTATTTGAATGTTCATATATGTGGTATATGCATGTATATGTTGGTGCATGTGTGTGTAGGTGCATGTCCACATGGAAGACAGAGGAGGACATAGGTGTTTTTCTCTGTCACTCTCTACCTCATTCCATTGAGACACTCACTATTTCATCTAGGTTGGCTGGATATTCAGTTCCTGGGATTGACCAATCCCCACTCCACAACCCTGGAGTTACAATGATGTCCCTGCCTGACTTTTTGTTTGTTTGTGAGACAGGATCTCACTATGTACTTCTAGCTGTCCTGGAACTCACCATGTAGATCAGGCTAGCCTCAGACTTAACAGAGATCCTCCTGCTTCCACCTCTCAAGTGCTGGGATTAAAGGCATGCATTACTGTGCATGACCCATGGCTGGCATGGGTACTGAGGTTTTGAACTTAGTCCTCCTGCTTGCAAAGCAAGAACTTTTGCTCACTGAACCATCTCCTTAGCCCCATAATTACCATTTTAGTATAAAATTTCACTAAATTACTCCAAATGTATTGTGTTATTATGCCAATTTTTAGTTTTAGCTTGAGTTATTATTATATCTTTGAAATTTTAATGCCTCAATTAGGACTTTCACTTCAAAAAAGAAAAGTGGTCACTTAGCATTTTGTCTTAGAGGTTAATTTTATCAAGATTAGAGGCCACTACACAAGTAGTTCAAATATAAAGCTATTCATATACCATGAAGAATTAAATATTAAGAGCAAATCTGAGTCCTCAGAGAAGTTTTATGTAAAGGCTGGTGCTTTGTATCTGATATGTTATGTTCTAAGAAGAAAAATTTCAACAGATTTTTCTCATGAACTCATGTAACATCTTTAATTGGATAGATTCATTAAAATCATTTTTATTATAATCTATCTGGAATATTTTATCTATTAACATAGAAAACATATACACATATAGAGATATTCTACACAAACACATATGTTAATAATATGCACAAGCTATATATTAACTTGGTTTCAGGAGAATTATTGGAATTTAAGTACTGTGTGAAAACTATTTGTTCTTCTTTTTTCTTCTGTTAAAAAAACTTGGTGTTGGGTTTGGGGTACTTTCGTTTAGTTGTCCATTTTCGAGAAAGGGTCTTGTTACATATCCTAAATTGACCTTGATCTTTTTTCCCTTTCTTTTTTTTTCTTTGTTGTTGTTGTGGAAGTTGAGAAACTGCATTAAAGACCAAGGGAGCTTGTTCTTCCCAGGAGAGGGCTTCTAGAAGGATAGAATCAAGATTCTCCATAATTTTTCCAGCGTGCATTTTCAAGTTTGGTTCGGGAACCTTAATGGACGTGGAGCATCGTATACGGAAAGACAATGGGTTAAAGATGTATTTCCTACCCAGGAGTCTATGGTTCTGACTCCCTAAGTGTTCTTGCTTTTTTGTAAGTATAGTTGCATGTGTTTATGTTGGAGTAGAGAGTTTATTCTCTATTCAGTCCCTGTAATGCGCTTGGTACTTGAACTGATTGGATATAGGTAGTCTGTGCTGGGAACACAGGACACTGGACTGTGACTTGCTGGACTTGAACTGTGGCTCCTTTTGTACTGGTTAGGGAGAAGCTCAGGGTAAGTTGAGTTGACCTTGTCTCCTAACTTATCAGCAATAGCTATACCCAGCTGAATGCATATGCTGCACTCTACACAATGAAAAATGTTTCAGTCCACCCATGGTGTAGAAAATAACAGGATTTCCCTTTTAAGACTGAATTGTATTTCAACATATACATGCTATTATTTCTTTACCTATTAATCTTTCAACAGACATTCAGGTTGTTCCTAAACCATGCCTATTATGAAAAATGCTGCAATGAGCATAGAGGAGGTGCAGGCATCTTTATGAGATGCTGAGTTCATCTATATACCTGGAGGATGAATTGGTGGGTCATATGGTAGTTCTGTTGTTATTAACTTTTAAAATATTTTTCATAATAGCTGCATCTAATTATATTCCTACCAACATGGTACAAGGGTTTCCTTTTTTCTACACAGTTGTTATTGTCTATCTTTTTGATCATAGCCATCTTAACAAATGTAGGGTGATATCTTGTAGTGGTGTTAATTTGCACATCATTGATAACTAATGATATTGAGCATCTTGGCCCATACTCTCTAGGCTTGTTTTTAGATTTACTGTTAATTTTTATTTATTTGTGTGTGTGTGTGTGTGTGTGTGTGTGTGTGTGTGTGTGTGGTGTGCAAGTATGTCCCATGTGTACAGGTACCCATGGGTGACAGAAGAGGGTACTGGATCCCTTGCAGCTAGATTTACATTTGGTTGTAAGCAGCACAATGTGGGTGCTGGTAACCTAACTTGGGGCCTAGGGAAGAGCAGAAAACATTCTTAACTGTAAGGTATCTCTCCAACACACCTTCTGGCCCTTTAAACATTTTTTTTTCTTGGAGAAATGTGTGTTTAGGTCCTTTGCCCATTTTAAAAATTGGGGCATTAGCTTATCTGCTACTGAATTATAAAGGCTCTTCATAACTTGGGTAGTAACCCATATTCAGCATGTGTGGTTCAGAAATATTTTTCCTAGTCCATACATTGTCCTTTCTTTCTGCTGATGCTTCTTTTGTTGTGCAGAAGCTTTTCATTTTGATGTCATCCCATTTATTGATCTTTGCTTTTGAAACTCAAGCTTTCAGTATGATATCCAGAAAAACATATGGGTCATGGCCAATGTCAAGGAGCCCCATGCCCTGTTCCTTTCTTGGACCTTCAGACCTCATCTTGAATCTTCTTTCTACTGTCATCCAATTTTATGTTGTGTTAAGTTAAGGGTCAGATTTCCTGATTTCAGTTGTGGTCCCATTTTCTCAGCACTGTTTACTGAGTACCTGTCTAATTCTTGCCAGTCCTCTTGCTGTGTTTGTGGAGCACTAATTGATGATCTATGTTTGGATTCCTTTCTAGTTCTTGGTTTTGTTCCACTTGTTTTCCTGCTTGAAAGCCAGTGCTGTACTATAAGAGAGATTCATCAATGTAGTTATTCTATGCTCTCTTTAAAAACAACCAGAGAAGCTTTGCTAGAGCCCACGCTGGATATTAAGGAAAGCAAACCAGTGCCCATGAGGGAGGGGCTTCTAAGCTTGGAAGGAAGACAAAGATGCAAAGAACCAGTCACATCAGCATACACACATGGTGGTCCTCAAGGTGTGCATAGGATGCAGTGCAAATACGGGAAGGAACTGTTTGTGTCTCATGTCTGATGGCCACAATTTGCTGGGGGACATGTTAACTAGGCTGTCATAGTAGATGACAGGGCACCGCTAACTTCCTGTATTGAACACATGCAAACAAAATCATGGCCCAGCTTAGAAGGTTCACAGCTGTCATTTCTCAATTTTGTTTTCAAATCACAATTTGTCAATGGCTTGCTTATTCCCACACTATTAATCTGAATTAGCATTTCAGGGAACAGTGACTCCTACTGAGAAATTATGCTTTTGAAATGCACATAGCTGGGATCTGGTTATATAAGTCCTTCATGGTGTCAGCATGCTTTCAAAATTACACCTTAAAAAATAGGCCAGTTGCAGAAGAACCTGGAGGCTGATGGCCCTGTGTCCTTTTCTGCTGTCCTCTTGTTCTCATTAGGAGCACACTGTGTCTTTACAATTTAATTATGCTGTTTGTTTATGGACTCCAATCTGTAGTTATTAAGGATATCCTTAATTTTGCCTGATTAGCTATATTTCCAATGTTTAAATGTGGGAGTTTTAAAATTATTAAACCTAATACAATAGCCAAGGTTCCTAGACTTGCTTCTGTTAATTAAACTTCCATTGGAGAGATTGGAGCTGCTTTGTGGACATCTAATCCTACTTCAAAATCTTTAGAAAGTTGAATATTTTAAAAATACTTTTAAACTGAGAATTTTTTCTCTCCTTTAATTCCCTCTTCCTACCCTTTCTATTGAAATTATTTTAATGAATATGAGCACAGCAGCGATTAAATGGTGTCTGGATTCAGGAAAGAAGATGCTTGCAGTTAAAATTCACTGCCACTCACCAGGGCAAAATTGCTGGCTGCACGAGCAGTCACTGCAGAGCGCTCCTGAGCTGGACGCCAAGATACTGGCAGCAGATCTGGCCTGGGCTGGAGCGCATTGCACATTTTGCTCCCACCGGGAGTCCTCAGGCAGCCAGCATGTATTTCCTAGTTGGCCATTGCAGCCTGGAGGAGTGCAAGAGTCCATGGCAGGCGCGCAAAGGTCGCACTAAGGGGGCAAATGCTCCAGGAATAACCTCTATCCATCCCAACACCAAGGCAATTTCGGACAAGGAGGAAAGTTAGGTGGCTATGGAACTACCCTTGGAGTGTAAAGTCTTGCAGGATCGCAAAGACAAACTAGTTTCACCCTAATGAAGCAAGGGACTCTGGCTCAGAATTCTCACCCTCAGCAGCCTTTGATCTAGGACCCAGAGAATGGACTTCGTACTCCTTGCCCTTGACCCCTCGACCAGGGTAATTCCTCCCAGTTTCTAACCACAATTTCCTCGGGCTCACAAAAAGAAGTTAGGTGAGAAACACAGATGCACCGACTACTCGGTAAAAATTAGCCACCCCAAAGCCTGTAGGGAACTAGCAGCCAGAGCCAAGGCTAAGAGCGCCCAACTCTACCCAGACTCTGTTACTGGAGAGTAAGCCACTGTCCCATCATGTTTACTTCTCTCTGCCTCCAGAGTAGCCTTTTTAAAAGCGTCTTGTGCACCCTCCAACTTCGGGCGCATCCTTTTAAACTCATACCTCTCCCACCGCCTTAATTGCTACCTTAATCTGTTTCTCGTGGTCTCATCCAAACTCAGCCCCAACTGGGAAGCGAGCGCCCCCAGCTGTTCACAGTAGCCGCTCAGCACCGCTTTGCCCGGAGCTCGGATTTCGGATCCAGCTGCTGTTCCTACCGTTCCCCAGTCCTGCGGGGCACACTCTCGCGTGCACACACGCGCACTCACACTCCCGCGTCCTCGCTCGCGGCACCCCACCCTCCGCCGCTGCTCCTCTGTGGGGCGGGAGGGAGGGCAGGTGACGTCAGGACTGCAGTCCCGAGAAGAGCGGCTGGAGACGGCTGTGCGCTCCTCGCCGCCGCCGAGGATGCTGGAGGCGCACTCGGGCAGCCAGGGCTCCCGCGCACCTCCCTCTCCTCTGCACCCGTTGTCACGATGCGCGCCCGCGAGGGAGCCTCGCCAACCTCCAGGTGAATTGAAAGTCGTCTCCCCGGGAGGACGGAGAGGGTGCTGCAGTCCTGGCATGCAGTCCTAAAACTGCGAGTCGGACAGAAACAGCCCAGCCGAGGTGTGGGGCACGCGGTGCCCAGCACAGCATCTCGGGGCTGCTGAAGGTGGTTAGGCTCAAGCTTGCAGCCAGAACTCCGCTCTGGACCCGGACCCTGGGCACGCTTGCCACCGAGAGACCAGTTTTCCCCTCTTGCGCATTTCGCAGCCACCGCTGGCGTGGGGAATGCGAGCACGGTGGTGACTCCTGGTCGCCCAGAAACAGCTGCCGGTGGGAGAGCGAGCAGAGGCACGGGGGCGGCAGCCTCGGCCCGAAGTAAGTGCAGCAGAAGTTTGCGTCGGTTCCCCTGCCGCTCCCCCTGAGCGAGTGGGAGGCTTGTCTCCTCCCTCTGGCTCCCGGAAACCGAAAGGGAGACTTTTCAGAAGCCCCTGAGTGGGAAAACGATCCTTTCCAGAGGGGGGCAAGCACCAGGAAGGCAAAGGCAAGATGTGGTTCAGAGGCTGGGGTGCAAAAGAAGGAGACCTCCAAGTAGGTGGGGTGAAGGAGCAGAGAAGAGCTGGACCCTGGAGATCTCAGAAGGGGAAGGGTTTCAGGAGAGGGAGGGTGGGTGAAGTCACACCTATGCTAGTGACCTTGGTGTGCACCCCTGGAGTGTGGAGCCAGGGGATTAGCAGAGCCTGGAAAGCTCCGAGACTGAGAGTCTGCCTGGTTTTCTACTCTGGCTGCGCTGAAGGGCATGCAATCTGCGATAACTGGAGGGCTGAGAGACGAAAAGCTGGTCCCAAACCAACACGCTGGAGGGAGGGGACGCTCAGAGGCAAGACCTAGGAGACCAGATCGAACTGTGTGGTTGGGGCCATCTAAGGCGCTTCTGCCACCACATAGGCAACATAAATGGAAGGAGGAACAGGGTGTGACGCTTCTGTCGCCACAGTCGATGATGAGTGCTTCTGGAGCCTCAGTTACTAGATTCTGAAATTGAGCAGCTTCTCTGAGGGTGACAAGGGACGCCTGTGAGGTGATGGACAGGAGCAGCAGGCCTCTGAGCTTTGCTCCGGACCCGTCGCTCTCTTTGCTAAGCTACTGGTTCCTCAGCCCTAGTATTCTGAGCTGCTGCAGATCTGGATGGCACCTGGTTTGCTTAAAACAGAGACGCTAGGCATTTTCCTCACTTGCTTTCTGGCGGGATCATCTCCCTTTGGCGCCCTTTTTTCTGACCGATTTCTCCCAAACATGCTTTAATTCTTAAACAGACCAAACTTCTAAATG
>LZPO01087315.1:74390-89281 GCA_001675575.1 Neotoma lepida | reverse complement strand
GTGTGTGTGTGTGTGTGTGTGTGTGTGTGTGTGTGTGTGTGTGTGTGTAGGAGAGCACATGTTTCAGAGAGAATATCCAGACCAAATGAGATGACCCTGAGTGTTTCACCTTAGGACCTGCCCAGGCTTGGTCTGTTTTGGGTGAGTGAGGACTCTGGGGCTATTGTGGAAGACAGGAGGACACAGAGGGTGACAAGTTAGTGAAGAAGAACATGAACATAGTGAACCCTTTTCCTTCTCTTCTCTTTTTAAGGGCGTACTGGAGATATATTTCACACAGTGTAAAATCCATCCATGTAAAGAGTGAAGTGTAATTATTGAGATGTGTCCATTGTACAACTATCACATTCATCTCCCCCAGAAGAACCTCCCCCAGCCATTAGCTGTCAGTCACCCAGTAGCAGCCAATTGCCACTTCCTTATCTTCTAGCTTTCTGGTCCCCGGTAATACAATTTCTGTGTATGCAAATGAACCTATTCAGGACATTGCTAATGTCTCCAGTCTTATAATATGGGCCAGAGCTTATTCATAGTATAACATACATAACTATATTTCCTTTTATTAGCAAGTAGTAGCCTTTTGTATGTATATACAAGAATTTATTTATCCATTGGTCAGTTAATATTCTGTGTTGTTTCCAGTTGGGACTACAATAAATAATGCTACAATGAAGATTTCATATGCAAGTCTTTGTGTGGCTTCTTGTTTTCATTTCTCCGAGTACTCCATACTGAGTGGAGTTTTGGATAATACGAAATCTATATTTAGTGTTGTGATGAGCTGCCGAATTGGTTTCTGAAGCAGCTGTTCAGGTTTCTTTTTCTCCACATCCTAGCCAATACTTGTTTCTATTTTTTTTTTCTTTTTTGGTTTTTCGAGACAGGGTTTCTCTGTGTAGCTTTAGCGCCTTTCCTGGAACTCACTCTCGGTAGCCCAGGCTGGCCTCGAACTCACAGAGATCCGCCTGCCTCTGCCTCAGAGTGCTGGGATTAAAGGCTTGTGCCACCACCGCCTGGCTTATTTCTATTTTTTAATCATAGGTATTCTAAATGGTGTGAAGTGATATCGTGTGGTTTTAATACAAATGGCTAATGATGTGAACCATCTTTTCATATTTATTGGATACTTGCATAAGTTTTTGGAGAACTGTTTATTCATTATTCAGTTTTAAGTTGAGTAGCCACTTTATTTTTGAGTTGTGTTCTTTACCTATTCTCCATACAAATACTTCATCAGATGTAAATAATTTCTTGCTTTCTTGTGCCTTGTCTTTGCTGATGGTTCAATTTGAAACTCTGAAATTTTGACATTTTGATGAAGTACAGTATATCTATTTTTACTTTTCTTGCATGTGCAAGAAATTCAATTTGGTTAAGTTTTATTCCCATATTTTCTTCTGAGAGTTTTGTAATTTTAGCTCCTGCTTCATTTAGTTCTATAATCTATTTTGAGTATACATTTTAGAATCTGNCAATTCCTGGGAAAAAATAGCAAAGGTTTTGGTGTGTTGAATTTGTAGATTAATTTTGAGAGTTATGCCATGTGTGTGTGTATGTATGTGTATGTGTATGTGTGTGTGTATGTGTGTGTGTGTATGTGTGTGTGTATGTGTGTATGTGTATGTGTGTATGTGTGTGTGTGTATGTGTGTGTGTATGTGTGTATGTGTATGTGTATGGGTGTATGTGTGTGTATGTGTGTGTGTGCATGTGTGTGTGTGTGTAGAGATCATCATAAAACTTTATTGAAGGATGGTGAAGGGGAGTAGGGAGTTACATCCATGTCTCTGGATAAGAAGACAGGAGACAGTGTGAAAAGAGCTTTACAGATATAAACCAGGAAAGACTAGTGACCAGATGAAGAGATGGATGTCAGTTCCAATGGTTTTCAGAAAAATACAACTCAAGACCTCATGAGATACTGTATGATATCCATCCTGCTGAGGTTTTTGTCTTTTCTTTCATTTTTATTAATTCTTTGAGAATTTCATACAATGTATTTTTATCATATTCATCTCCAACTCCCCTGCTTAATTCCTCCCAGATTCACCCCACTCTCATCCTGACAACTTTGTGTGCTCTTTTGTAAAAATGATCCGTTGGGCAGTCATGCCATTTGAACAGTGAGAGTTCCTCCAACATGCACTGAGATTACTTCCCATTCATTATGACGCTCTTTAACTTTTCCCACATTGCTAATATTAATGATATAAGTCTTACATTAATTTTGTTTAACTTATTTTAAGTATTTTATAGTTTTCATTATAAATTAAATTATTTTTCAATTTTACTTTTGATTGTCCATGCTAATATATAGATATATAATTGTTTTATGTGTATTGGTTTTATACCTTGCAAACTTGCCACACAATTTTGTTACTTTTAATAGCCTTTTTAGATTTTAATGTGTTTTCCTTATGCAAGATCATATCAATTACATGTTGAGATAGTTTTATTTCTTTCTAAACTAGAATACCACTTCCTCTGTTCTTCTTCCTTACTTCTCTTCCTTTCCTTTTCTTCCTTTCCTTTCCCTTTTCCTTCTTTCCTTCCTTCTTTCCTTTTTCCCTTCTTTCCTCCCTCTCTTTCTTTTGCCTATTTGCTCAAACTCCAACTGGGCTGTAACAAACAGAAATGTCAAGAGTGGACATTCTGTCTTGTTCCTGACTCTAGAGGACGAAGCACCTGGTCTTTACCCTGAGTATAATATTAGCTGTGATGCCTTTTTTTTTTTTTCAGATTGATAATGGACCTTTTCTCTTCCTGACTTGTTCAGTAGTTTATCATGAAATGGTAACGGAGTTTGTGAAATGCTTTTCTGTGTTTATTGAGATGATCATATGGGCTTTGTTCCTTATTAATATAGTTTATTACATTAATTGATTTTCTGATATTAAATCAAACTTCCATTCTCTGTATAAATCACACTTGGATATGTTTGCAATCCTTTATGTATCTTGCTGGCTTTAATTTGCTATTATATGTTGTGGGTTTTTGTGTCGATATTCACAAAGGATATTGCTCTTCAAATTCATTTTCTGCCTCAGGGTTGCATTACTCTTCCTGGAGACAAAATGTGAACAAATGTCTTCACTCCCCATAGGGCCACAAGGACAGGATAAAGAAATAATTTTCTCCAAGTCCAGCTTGGTAAAGCAAGGAGTTTAATTGGGGTTTCTTAGAAGAACATGAGTGAGGACTTAGAGGAGCATGGGTGACTCAAAACCAGCTGTGTCCCTATAAATCAATCCCCAGCATAGAAGATGCTCTCCCTAAAGCTATGTAAGTGGAGTCTTCCCTCCAGTTAACAATCTTCCTCCTTTATATTTCTACAATACCCCAAGAGAGTGTGTAGCTTGGGCAGGATTGCTTGCTGCTGGGGTGGTTTTGGGGAGCAGGAAAGAGCAAGAGGCTGAAGAATCGGGTGAAGATTTGATGACACTTTCATCTATAAGAGTGTGAATACATATAATCTGTGACAGTCTCATGGGTCATCACAGCTGCTCTGATTTCATGGCCACAGCCATGTCATGCCTAGGGGACAGAGTTCCACAACACTTGAGTATCAGGGTGACAGTGACCTCTCTCCTAGTCTTCACTCTAAACACTACTTTTCCAGCCACTTTGGAGACTAGCACCGTTATAAGGGGGATTGGAGAGCAAGGAGTGAAGTATTCCTNCTGAATCCTTGACGGTAGCATGAAATAAAGAGGCAAACCCCAAAGACATTCTAGAGAAGACACAAGACTCCTGACCACGTAGACAAGGACCCATTACTAGGGTTGACAATGTAAAGGGTATGTTCTACCTGGTTTGTTTTATATATCTATTTATTCAGAATGTTTAGGAAGAAGTACATTTATTACTGAAATGTTTAAATTAAGAAAATTTCTGTTCTCAGAACATAAGAGAAAAAAGGAGAGACAACAGCAGTAGAATAATTGCGAATTCACTAATACAATTACAACTGGAATCTGTATGATAAGGAGGAGTCTCTTGGTTTTGTGAGAGCCTGCAATATGGAGATCTGGTCATGTGTTTTGGTGGAGGGAACAGCATACTCAAAGATCAGTCTGTGGGAAGAGAGGTTAACCCCATGAGTGGAGCACAGCTAACAGGAGTGAAGGAGCACAGATAATAGGAGTGAAGGGAATGATGGGAAGGAAGAGTCAGAGTGGCTGGGCTGGATGTCTAGCTAAAGGTGCATCATTCTCTTCAGACCACTGCTCTACCACTCCCAGATTTCTTTGTATGAATTTACTAATCTCATTTTTGTTTCAAGTTTACCTTAAAGAAGGAAATGCTGCTCATTATTTCTCCTCTTTCTATTTTATTTTTTACCTTTATGAGACTCCAAATGGAGTCAGGAGGGAGATGTAAGGAAATTAAGTTATGTAAAAATATTTTTAGAGGAATCATTGAAAGAATCCAGGAAGGAAAGCAACTTTGTTTGGCAACAGAAAGGGAGGAGTGAGAGTGAGAAGGAACCTGAGTGCACATTTGGTCCAGTCCTCTAATTTTATAGGCAACACATCAAAACTCAGAAATGGCAGGTGACATCCTGGTCATGCATGAGGTGCAAAACCAAAGCACAACCCCCTCCCTTTCTCCCTCTTCCTCAGGCTGAGCTCTCCCCCTTGAGAAAAGGGAAAGGAAGGTTGCAAGCTGGTTATGCAGTGAAGGCCAGGGTGGGCAAGTGCTCAGCACCTGCTGCAGCTCTTCACCTAGAGCCTAGCTGGAGATCAGCTAGTGCTGAGAAGACAGAATGAGGAGTAAGAAGCACGTGCTTCCTGCAGGTTGGTAAGGAGTGGGTCCCAAGGGCAGCATGAAGAGTTTGTTTTTAAGGAGGGAGAAAGGAAGAACGATTTATATGTAAAGAAGACAGCTCTTGATACCCAGCAGAGATGGAATCACTGAGGTCAGGGCGGAGATGGGGAGTCTGAGCATGAGTCTGCAGGAGGTGGGGCGGGTGTGGACAATGGGCAGAGCAGAGCTGCAACAGACAAGATATTACCTGTAAGACATTGGTGGGAATGCCAAGAGGAAGTGGAATCTGTCTACACTAGAGAAAGAGTCAGAATGAGTTCTCCTCTAGGCAATTGGGCTTTCTGGAAGATGTATTGGCACTTTCCTAAACTTCTGAGATGTGCCAAGCTCTCAGTAGGAGGATCTGTGTCTTATACTCCAGTTGTTTTGACTAGATGTTGCTTCATAGCTGTGGCCATGTGGCCTTGACTATCTTCTCCTAGGTATCTAACTGTAGCCACAGTGGAGGAAATCCACAGAGAGAAAGACAGCTCAGTGATAGACTACATGGTTGGCATGGATGAGGCTTTGGATTGATCCCCAGCTCCCCATCTATGCCCCCAAATAAAAGTGCACCTTCTTTAAATAGACAAATGTTTGCCCNTTTTTTTCAAATACTGGCTCAAATACTCCTTCTTTGGTGAAGTTGTATTATTATTATTTACACTCAAATGGCATGCATTTTTACTGTGCCTGTACTGTCTGTACTATGCCTTACATGTCATCATTATCCCTGCTTAATACCCAGAGATATGAATCAGAGAAGTAAAATCATTTACTCAAGGTGACAACGAGGCACTCTGGCTTGACAAAGCAAACACTTGGTGCTACACTGTTGTCTTTACCAGGGGCTACCTGGGCAGATTGACTGACTTTCTCTTTTGCTTACATTCACATCCCCACTGCTGGGTGAGTGATAGGCACAGAATGAGAGAATAAATGAATGAGCTGGAGGAAGGCTTCAGAGAGGAGCACGGGAGGAGTGGGAGGGGCCTTTCAGAAAGGAGCACGGGAGGAGTGGGAGGGGCCTTCTGTTGCCATCTGCAAGCCGCACTATTTCTAGGCCATGGAATCCCTGAGCTGCTTCACAATTCAGGCCAATGTAATATCAAGCTTAGGCGTCCCATTATTTAAAATTTTCCATTAATCCTTTGGCGTGTTCTAATCAAATAATGCTGTCCTCAGTCGAGCAGATGATGAAGCTTCTGNGCTGGCAAGTGTTTTGTTCTTTAACACAGTTGCTTTGTTGTCGCCGAGGACATTCCTGCATCTCATATTGATTTAAATATTCAGTTATGAATGTCATGAAGACAGCTCCTTATGGCTAATGAGGATTGTATTGGCTGCAGACGGGGTGATTTGAACAATGCAGCACACACTTGTTAACTGATGAGAATGAATATGGAGACTCATTGATCAGCACTCATAAGGTTTCTGGCCCTGTGCTCATGGAGAGGTGAGGACAGCTGGGAGCTGAGATTTTACTGTATTTTAGTGTCAAGTGGCGAAAGCATTTTTGGAAAATTCATTATATTTTGCAGACCGTTCAAGTTGTTTGAACTTTAGCTCAAATGTTGATTTATACAGATGTGTCTTGACTTGAAAAAAAAACCTGTCTTCTAAAGATCTGAATTCAGAATAGATAACTAATGAAATATTTTATCACGAAATCATCTCTAAGTGGTTTGCCACATATCTAACGAAGAGGGAACAAGGATCTTGGGGACTCAGTCACCATAGCCTTTTTCTTTTTCTACTGTCTGATCAATAAAGCAAACCAACTGAGCAGAATTGCTGGCAAGAAAGAAAATAGAGTGATTTTTGTGTGTTTGGTAAAATCTTCAGTGCAGAGCCTTGTCAAATCTACATTAGAATATATGCTTTAGTCTCCAGCCAAAGTAGGACTCTTACTTCTGCTATTTACTTAAATTTCAGTCTCACTGCTCAGATGTGTCTACACAGAGAGAAGGTGAAAGCAGGGATTTAGGGCTAACCCTATTTGCTTGAATGTTAATGAGACCAGAAAGCTAGTTCCAGGACGCAAGCATGGTCNGTGGATGAATGTTCTCTGCAGATGGTCATAGCTTAACTCCCCAAAGCTGTGAATTTACCTNCCATGAGAAAAAGACCTTTGTATGTGAGATTAAGGATTCTGAGGTGGAAAGATTAGCCTTGAGTATGCAATTGAGCACAATATAAACCCAAGAGCCCATGTGAGAGGGAGGCAAGAGAAGCCCAATAGGAGATGGAGACTGAGTTCAAGGTGACCCAAAGCCATGAGCCAAGGGATGTGAAGCAAACTGGAAGACAGAACAGGCAAGGCAGTAGATTCTCCTTTAAGTCTTTAGATGGAGTGCAACCCTTCTGAAGCCTTGATTTTCAGCCAGTGAGACTTCTGACTTTCAGAACTACTGTGGTTTGAGTATAAAATGTTCTCAACAAGCTCTGAGGCCCAGTTGGTGGTGCTGTGTTCAGAGGCTATGGAAACGTTAGGAGGTTGGCTTACCATTTGGAGGGAGGTTACTTGGGTTGGTTCTTGGAATTACCTTGTTTCTCTACCTCCTTCTTGTGCAATGAAGTGAACACCATCCTCTTCAACACCTCTGGTCTTGTGATGTCCTCCCTAAGCATATGGTGATCCCTAGGCATCATAGATTGAACCCTCTAAAGCTATGAGTACAAATAAATCCCCCTGCCACTTAAGTTGCTCAGGTATTTTNCCACAGCANCACAAAAATATCTAAAAGAAGAACACTAGCTATACATTTATGTTGTTTAAGGATACCAAGTTAGTGGTAATTTGTTATAGCTTTGAAAGAAAATAAANACAAAAGGCCTGAGGACCCAAACAGATATGCTTAGTATAGGCCACAAGAAACAAAGGAAAGTTCTCAAAATCTGAGCATAGAAGGGCAAAAGAGGAGTAGCCACCTTCTGGAAAACATTGTTGTAGAATATTATTTTAAGATGTGTTACATTTGTTTATGCCATGGAACATTTGTTTAATGATGCAAAGGTGTGTTGCATTTTCTTTTATGTTGCATTTGTTTAACTCTGTGAAGCTGTGTTACTGTCTGTCTTAATCACCTGGTAAGTCTAATAAAGAGCTGAACAGCCAATAGCAAGGCAGGAGAAAGGATAGGCAGGACTGGCAGGCAGAGAGAATAAATAGGAGAAGAAATCTCGGAGAGGACTGAGGAGCAGGAGAAGGACTCCAGGGGCCAGCCACCCAGCTACACAGCAAGCCACAGAGTAAGAAGTAAAGAAAGGTATACAGAAATAGAGAAAGGTAAAAGCCCAGAGGCAAAAGGTAGACAGGCTAATTTAAGTTAAGAAAAGCTGTCAAGAAACAAGTTAAGATAAGGCCTGGCATTCATAAGAAAGAATAAGCCTCCATGTGATTTATTTTGGAGCTGGGTGGTGGGCCCCTCAAAGAGGAAAGAGCCAAAAGAGTTAAAAAAAAAACAACAATAAAACATGCATAGTCCAGCTTATGCCATGCTTCAACAGACCAAACCAATCACTGTCCTTCCTAGGACAGAGTGAGTAAGGAGAGCAANTTCAGTGAGAAATCCCAGTGAGAAAAGTTTTATGACCACCTTGAGGAACTACGAAGTGCAGTCATCACAGGACAGCCCCTCACTAGGTGAGTCTCAACAGGGTGCCAAAATCCAGACTTCAAGTTTGGTCATCTATTGACACAAGTCTACAGCTGCCATGGGAGAATTTCTAGTCACTTCTGTGTCCGATGAGAGGACTTCTCAGGGACTCATGTAGGGAACCTCATCATCAAGGGAGAGATATAGTTTCTATGCTATCCCCCGTTGGAAGGCCAAGGACAAACAGTGTTGGGTACTGACAGTATTGGGTACAAAGGAGAAGAGAAGGTTGGGGCAGATGTTTGCTTCTCTATAGAGAGAGTTTAAGAGAAGAAGGAACATAAACATTTCTCTATGCCAGTAGTTCTCAACCTTCTAATGCTATAACNCTTTAACACAGTTCCTCATGTTGTGGTGACCCCCAACCATAAACTTATTTCATTGCTACTTCACAACTGTAATCTTGCTAGTGTTATGGATCATAATGTAAATATCTGATATGCAGAATTTCTGATATTTAACCCCTGTGAAAGGGTCAATCAGCCCTCCAAAGAGGTTGAGAATCCCAGGCTGAGAACTACTCTTCTATGTTATCCCTGGCCCTGAGTTCTCTGGACCTATGGGGACTTCACAGTGGCTCACCCACTGCTGCTTGCCTGGTTTATGTGCATCTTAGGGACCTGTTTAAGTTCCTGAAGAATGGTATAATGAACTCAGTTCAGAAGAGANAGCAGATAGATTTGAAACTGAATATTAGTGGATAGGTTTAAAGTGATTGGATTGAAGTTTGCATATAACACACTAGCTATCAATTTTGAACCTATTTCATGGGCACTTTTCCTTAAAGCTTTTAACAAATAATTTAAGGCAAATTAATGTTCACCATAAATATCAGTAACTGTTGGGTTTTGTTTTTGTAGAGCCTTTGAACTTCTGTGTCTACTGTGAAAAACCACAGCTATGCTATTGTTTCTACTTTTTAAAATATCAGGTATACATNTCACCATTGCTTGATGCTTTATAGCTGTTAATACCATTTAATTAAATAGAACAAGAATAAACTCAGTATGCCAACTTTCTCATTGTTCTCAACCAAGTATTTTCAGAAGATTGTGTATTACTCATTAATTCAAATTGTAACTGCCTTTAAGAATATAGAATTGCCTCTGCTATGTTAAAATTAAGGGAGAGAGTTGGTTGGGGTGGAATGAAGCTTTCAGTCACTTACTTCAGTGTGTAAGCCTCAGAGGACAGAGATGGGGACAGCTAAAGATAAAGACAGGAGGTCAGTAGGCATTTCTAAAACCTGAATGCTGCTGAATACAGGAAATACATTATAATCTCACTGTTGATGGGAGTATAAATCAATCCATCCACTATGGAAATCAGTATGGAGGCCCCCCAAAACCTTTAAAATAGCACTACTATATTATTCAGCTAGTCATTTTTTAGTATATACCCACCCCCCAAAAAAGCTATCTTACTCTGGAGTCACCTACACACCCATTTATCTTGGCACCATTCAGAATTAGTGCAGTTTTTTCCCTCTGTTTTGTAGACCATATGCCAAAATCAATAGCTGNTGGGTTTGGTTCCCAGTTGGTACACATTTGAGTTTAAGCTCAAGAGGTTTTGTATTTACGTTTCTAATGGATCAGTCTAGTCTCTTGCCAGGCTGACTAACCTGGTCCAGAAGCAGGTCCAAATACATTTCTTCTCTAAACCACATGTCAGGGAGCGGAGGTCCAAATACATTTCTTCTCTAAACCACATGTCAGGGAGCACGTCCACTATCCTCCTATTGACTAGCCTCATAGGAATGGTGATTTTACTAGTGGTGACCATTTACATGTGCTGTGTTCAGTTAATATGGAAGTGCTGTCCCCATGTCACCTATTCTTTAAGGGTTCNGCTTAAGTTCTGTGTCTAGGAGCCTGTGTTGACTTGCATAGAGATATTATTATTGTTACTAGCTATACTAGGTTATCTTATCTTAAATAATATAATCCACTAAAATATTTTTGTATCTCTANTGAAGTTCAACTTTACTTTCTACTGCAATATGTGATATGACTCTAGAAGTTCAATCACTCTAAAATAGAGTCAAATTAAGGCTGGGAGTGGAGCTTACTAACAGTGCCTGCTCAGCATGTGGAAGACCTGGATTTTATCCCCAACACTATGAACACACACACACAAAAAAATCAATTCCTTATCAAAGTCAACACTATCACCAACTCTTGTGCTATTGGGAGATATAACATATTCTTAGCTCAAATCTACTTTCTGGTCTCAGAATTTGCTTCTGAATTCAGACTTGCACATATAG
The DNA here is from genome assembly GCA_001675575.1 of Neotoma lepida. Lineage (NCBI taxonomy): Eukaryota > Metazoa > Chordata > Mammalia > Rodentia > Cricetidae > Neotoma > Neotoma lepida. The sequence goes on along the minus strand of LZPO01087315.1, from coordinate 78,548 downwards.
AAGTAGATGCTCTAATCAGATCAAATGTTTCATTCTGACNTCTTGCTTTATGTCTATAAGTCTAGAGTCATGTCCCCTTCTGCCCCCTTCCCTCACTCCTANAGACCGGCTCTTTACCTTCTATGTTTCCTGGATGGGAAAGAGATGNTAGCTAGTTGTCTGGTATATGAAATTATTACAGGTTTTATTTCTGTCTTCTTTCTTCCATATCTACCAGTTGCTATTAAATGTGTAATTTGCCCCTCCTTTCCTGGCTATTCTTTCTGCATTGCATTTCTTCAGTTTTGTGATGGTTACTCTGGAGCTATTGCCATGATNGTTTTCTTAACTATTAACTACCACCAGAGCAGGGTCTCCTTTCAGGAGACTTTAGAAGGACTTGGGTGCAAACAGTTTATTAAGGAATTGTTCTTGGAGGAAACTCAATAGGAACAAGGAAGTAGGACATGGCAAGATAGGAAGCTTGAGAACTCAGGCAAGGTTCTGAAGAAGGAGACTTCCACTTCATCCTGCAGTTGGGGTCTCATTGTGAATTTAATAGAATCCTTCTTAAATAAACAGACACACACACACACACACACACAGAGAAAGAGAGAAAGAGAGAAAGAGAGAGAAAGAGAGAGAGAGAGAGAGTTCACTTTCCTGTACATGCTGTGTGTGCTTTCTCAAGACTCTCCAGCCTTTCCCCCAAATGACCTTTGACTGGAAGTATTCCCTCCTCTTCCCTTTCCTACTCTCTTGACTTCTGGATGAAAGGAGACAGCGTCCATTCCAGCTCTCCCTTTGTGATGACTTTTCAGCAGCTCTAAGGAGCCTTGCACGGTCCTTCTAGCCCTAGAGTAGTTTCTCTTCTGCTGCCACAGCAAAATGCGCAGACTCCTACTGTAATGCCGCCCTGCTGCACTGCGTCTGTTGACGTGACTGCCTTTTTCTCACCATGGTGGAGGAAAGAGAAGGGCTCTTTTCCTCTTTATGTCTTTGGTGTCTGATGCAATATTTAATGAGTCATTTAAGTCAGTGAAGTAGTAAAAACAGATGCTAGAAACACAGAAGGTTTTTTTTTTTGTATTGTCGTCCTAAATACTTTATGAGGAGCATGAGAGTCCATTCGAATATGTACTATAAACCAAAGTTGCCTTAGCTCATCGCCTCCTTCCTGTTGAGTGTTATGTGACCGAGACTTAACTGTTGTGTCAACTTTACTGTCACTTTGATGTGGCTGTAAGATTTTACAATTATTTTATGATTCACCATGTGGTTGCAGATACATACGTACCAGAGAGATTTAATAAGAGAATTAAGCCAGTGACTAACATGACAAACTTGATAATTGGGGGGTTAAAAATATATTCATTTTTCTCACATCTACAAATATGTTCCTGAAAAAATGAAGTGGTATTGAATCTGAAGGAAGTGATGATTGTTGGTCTAAATTTTAAAGTCAAACTTGTCTTTAAAAGGAAAGCAAAGTTGATAACATCTTAGTTTTTACAGCATTTTATTTGAAATAAATGTCTTTCTTCATTTATCAAATGAATGTTAAAAAGCCATGATCCTTAAAAGATGGCTTCAGTTTCAAGGGAAATATTTTGTTCCAATTTGCAAGTTNATGGCTATAGTTTTCCTCACCAATGATAATGANGCAGACATTGAGGTACAAATAATATAAACAGTGTGCATCAATCTTGAAGGGTATTTTTATTCTTTTATTCCTTAAATAAGCTTTGATGGGAGCATTCTGACTAATGTTGTACACAAGAAATTTATACCCATACTTCCATTAGATGAGAACATGTCATTAAAATATATGAACATAATAAACTTGGCAAACACAAAATGAAATGAAACTATGCTCAGGGCATTTGGAAAGTTTCTCTCTGTGAAATAAATGAACAATGCCTCCATTTAAATCCATCAAAAATGAAGCCCAGCTTTACAATATAGGCCATGGTGTTCAGATCATTGAATTTTCTTTGCATTGGTTTCTCATGCATACATTTTGTAGCAGTTTTAAGTAGATAAACTAATCAACACAGCTCTCTTTTTCCTAGATATCTCTCATAACAAGTAAATGTATTATGTTTTAAAAATTAAACTAAACATACCAATGAATTAAGATGCAAGTTCATTATACGTGTTTACTCTACTTGTATTTGTAGGGTGAACCAGCTCTCTGTTTCCTATACTAAAATTAAGATTGTTGGAATTCCTAAGTATTGGATTTATAGCTAGCTTCTCCATCTAGGGATTTCCTCCCTGCCAGCTCCATCCAGAGCTGAATTCATGGAGGGCTGCTTGATCTTGTGAANGTCAACAGGAAGACTGAGCCAGTTTACTTAGAAGGGCTCNTTNGATCTGCATCCATGATTTATATTAAAAGATATTTATGTGCAATACAAACCAAGATACACTTATGCAGNTTTACTTATTTAAAGGCNTCTTTAAAGAAAAAGAATTGAAATGGTAGATTTATTGAGTAGAATTCAATTTACATAGAGATTCTTTTCTTTGTCACCATCCATTTTAGGTCCTGTTTTCTGTTTTTATTACATTTTGACCTCCCTGTGAGATGAAATTACTTTTGTCATCACCCCACGGACTGTACACAGCACAGATTTGTGTCTCACTAATCTTTTTAAAAATACATAGAAATGCATACCCAATAAGCAAGCAAGCAAACATCACACTGATGTCTTCTTCAGCCCCTGCTGTAGTGTGCCCTTCTCTTCACAGCTGGTTTCCAGGAAGGTGTTGTCTATACTTGCTATCTTCACTTCTTTACCTCTACTTTTCTGTGAACTCAAAATTCTTCCAGTATTAAAAAAAACTTGACAGCTCCTGTGCCAGTGGACCTTGAGATGAAAGAAGCTGGCTTTGCTCTTGGTATATTTCTTACTTGCAGTGAAGCATGGAGGTGGAAATCGGAAAGTCCACTAGCTAATAACATTAATGTTTCCTCTTCATGTGACCATCTGACTTATCCAGCATAGTCATGCTCTCAAGTGGGGATTTTATATTCTGGACCATTGAAGGGTATGATCTCAGAACACTACAGTTCTCATGTCCAATAAGATAAGTCTCTGAAAGCACCCCAAATTTGAATATGCATAAGAGCAAAGATTAGAGTTCTTAAAATCCAGTCCTCTTGGAGGTGTGGTTATCAGAGATGCCTTTTTTTTAAAGCTTCTTAACATGATACCCAATTAGAATTTAATAAGAAGGTAAAGATAAATACAATGGCAGCAGAAATGGGTGTGGGATGGTTCTGAAGTGAAATTAGTATATAAAATTCATGCTACTAGGGCTGTGGAGAAAGTTCAGTTGGTAAAGTACATGTTGTGCAATTATGTGTACCTGTATCCCATCCCCAGTACCCATAAGAAAAGCCAGGCATGGTAGCATGCCCCTGTAATCCCAGGAATGGGGAGGTAGAGATAGATAGATCTCCAATCAGGTGGGCCCAGGTGCAGTGAGAAAATTTGTATCAAAAAAGCAAGGTGGATATTTCCTGAGGAACAACACCCCAGGTTGACCTCTGGCCTCCATACACATGCACACAAATGAACACTTACATATGCATATGAATGCACATACAAAAGTCATTTTAATGAATATATAAAACTATGCTAGCAGTCCTTTACCTCAGTGATTTGGACAAGACAGTTGAACTTGAGCTCAACTAACAGCTGGTGAGAAAATGAAGCATCGGCATGACGACAGCATCATGTCATCAACTTGTATAAATTCTGAAAACAAACATTTGTTTAAGCAAAGTCAGCTGATCTGGCTAAGGAGACCCAGAGGCTCACAGGGGTCATCACAGATGATTCCCTGCCAAGGCCACTGAAGTGTGTGTATCCCTTCAAAACATTTTCACGTGAGTGTCTTATTTTTGGAATTGTGTTTTAGTGTCAATAGTATTATAATCAGACTTTCCTTTCTGTTATTCTGTATCTTCTTGGCTTCCTCAGTCACCTGCTTATTAGTTTATGGTTCAGCAGATACAGAATAAATGTAGTTTTTTGTTTTCTTNTTCTTGGCTTTAGGTCCTCAATAGAAAATGTAGACATGACAGTCAAAACAAGGGTCTTTGAAACAGTCCTTCATCTCAGTGTTAATGAGATGAAGTGTTTTGTTCCCTAGTTTTCCTTCTGAAAA
>LZPO01087315.1:49326-60671 GCA_001675575.1 Neotoma lepida | reverse complement strand
GCTGGTGTAAATATACACAGTATGCTGAGTACCATAAAGTACAGTACAACATACTTGATAATAAGTGACAGTGTCACTGGTTTAGGCATTTACTGCTACACTTTTATTGTGACTTATTATTTTCTTTATTATTAAAGAGTTAACTGTTAACNAGCCTCAGGCAGTCCCTTAGGTGGGGCCCAGTTGGAGCTGATGGTGCTAAGTGTGTTATTGACCCTAAAGATCTCGAAGTGGGGCAAGATGCCAAGGCAGAGGACAATGACATTGCTGATCTTTGTCATATGTAGGCCTTGGGCAGTATAATAATTTGCTTTCTGTTGCTGTGATCAATAGCACTAGATCAATAGCATTAGAACTTGGAGAGGAAAGGCTTTATTTGGCTTACACGCCCACATCAGAGTCCTTAGGTGGTGGAGTAAGTCAGGAGCTTGGCAAAGGATCCTGGAGGCAGNAACTAAGGCAAAGACCATGGAGGGCCGCACTGTATGGCTTGCTCAGTTCCTTTCTTATACACGCCAGGACCACCTGTCCATGGGTGACACTGATCACAATGGGCTGGGCCCTCGCACATCAATCAGTAGTGAAGGAAATGCTCCACAAACTTGCCTACAGGCCAGGCTGATGGACAGGACAGGCTGATGGACAGGCCAGGCTGATGGACAGGACAGGCTGATGGACAGGCCAGGCTGATGGACAGACCAGGCTGATGGACAGGCCAGGCTGATGGAGGTCTGTTTTCAGCTGAGATTTCCGCTTCCCAGATGACCCTAGCTTGGGTCAAGTTGCCCAAATACATATATCCCAGGACAGTCAATGTGTGTCTCTGTCTTAGTTTTTAAGAAAATATTTGAAAAGTCAAGATACATGATCTTTAAAACAGGGGAAAGGTTATAGAATAAGGATATAAAGAGAAAATCTTTGCACGGCCAAAAGTGTTTTATGCTTTGAGCTATTATTATGGGAGTCAAAACATTTAATGAGTTTATAAAGTTAAAAGTTACATAAGCTAAGGTTCACTTCTTATTAAGGAAAGAAAATTATTTCCCACAGATGTTATGGCCTGACTGTGCCATACTTATGATGTACATAGCTGAGCCTAGTCNTATGTGGGGCCATTTCATTCCCTCTCTCTCCATTGTCTGACCCAGAGCAAGCCCACCCTGCAAGCTCAGGCACAGGCCCTAAACAGGTGTACCTTTTGTCTCTTCTGCTATATTCTTACTGTGTAGTTTTTGTCTAAATATGCTAGATATACACGTACTTACCACAGTGTAGTAGAATANTATTTTAAGGTGTGTTACTTTTGTTTATGTTGCATTTGTTTAACTCTGTGAAGCTGTGTTACTGTGCCTGTCTAAAACACCAGGTGAGCTAATAAAGATCTGAATGGCCAATAGCAAAGCAGGAGAAAGATAAGTGGGGCTGGCAGGCAGAGAGACTATATAGAAGGAGAAATCTGGAGGAGAGATCTAGGAGCCAGAGAAGGAGGAGGACTCCAGGGGCCAGCCACCCAGCTACACAGCAAGNCACAGAGTAAGAGTAAGATTTACAGAAGTAAGAGAATGGGAAAAGCCCAGAGGCAAAAGGTAGATGGGATAATTTAAAGTTAAGAAAAGCTGGCTAGAAGCTAAGCCAAGCCAAGGCTGGGCATTCATAAGTAATAATAAGCCTGTGTGTGTGCTTTATTTGGGAGCTGAGTGGTGGGCCCCCCAAAAGAGTAAAAACAACTACAACACAGCATTACAGTTGCCTAAAGCAGTGCAGTGACAGGCTACCCAGGTCTGTAGCACAGAAAAAAATGGGCCATCCCACGTAACCCAGCACATGGTAGGTTCTGCTGTTCAGATATGATGAGCACATTCTGTGGTGTTCATACAATATGAAGTTGTCTACTGTAGTTCTCAAAACCTTCCCCTGGTTCCAAGTGACACCTGCACATTGTCAGCACTATGACTTGTCCTCTAGGCAAAGCTGCTGCCACAGCCTACAGGGAAAGGTAAGCTTCTCATATGCTGGACTAGAAACTTAATATCACATCTTTATTGTTATATACTCTTTATAGTGATCAGATTTGTTACCTGCTAATCGTAGCTTTGAGGAAATACGTGATGATTTGCTTAGTGTATTTTATACAGTTGAACATGTACATTACATTTTTACTGTTCTGAATAAGGTACAAAACAAGATTTATTAAAAGCAGGCTATCAAGATTACAATGTAAGAACACTTTACGCTGTTTAAATGTTTTGATAATTTGCTCTTTAGTGGTATTCTAGCACATGTTCTATAAGATTTGAGTGTCTACTTTAAGTCGTATGGTAGTTGACACTGTTTTTTAAAAATGTATTAATTTATAGCAACCTACTATCTCAACAATAGCATNTTAATTGTGAGGTTAATTATTCTCCATTTTTATTTTCTTGCTGCATTTTTTTTCTTTTTGTTTTGTTTTTCAAGACAGAGTTTCTCTGTGTTACAGTCCTAGCTGTTCTGGAACTCACTCTGTAGCCCAGGCTGGCCTCAAACTCACAGAGATTCACCTGCCTCTGCCTCCCAAGTACTGGGATTAAAGGGCATTTTTCTTCTGTGAGTGGTTGAGACAACAATTTGTCTACAATAGGTCTAATACTTTTATCACACAATTATATGTATTATTGGCCACTACTTGTCATGCNAAATATANACATCNTTTCATTCAAATATTTTTTATCATGTAGCACTTAAAGATATNTAAATAGACATGTAAGTAATAAAATAAATAAGCATTATTGTTATCTCAATTTACTGGGGAAAAAAAATCTTACCCAGCCAGTCCANGACCTGTAAGCTCTCCTATCCTTCCTGCATTGACAGCATTATTCTTTGGTACTTATCATTGCCATTCAATTTAGTTTCAAAGNTTTGTCAAATTTATTTACTTTCCTTTTTGTTCANTATTGGGTACTGAACAGAGAGCCTCATGCGTGCTAAGCAAGTGCTCTACCAAGCTTCAGCCCCAACCCCATATACATTCAATTCTTAAGCAATATTTTGCTAGACTTACTTTNTTTATTTTTAGAAAGAACTTNTTTTCTTGAGAATTTCATACATATAGACAGTATGTTTCNGTCAACTCCGCCTCCTGTCTTTTCTCTCTAACTTGTCCCTGGTGCCCCCACCAGATCTCCCTCACGACTTTATGTCCTTTTTAAAAAACAAACACCGAAGTTCTCAAATGTGTTAGTCAAATATTTTGTTGTTGCCACTTTCACATATTTTTTCACAGTTTTTTCCTGTTGGAAACCAGATTTTAGGTTCTGATCGTGTCTTATCCTTTGTAGGCTGTGGTTGGTGGTTACGATGAGGCTACAAACTCAGTGTTCCTCGCCATGTGCATAACTGTCACAGCGCCATCTATCGGAGAGTCAGAGAGTCCCTTCCTTTTCTTGTCTCCCAGGCCCGCTGAGCTATTCTCAGTGTCTGCTCCCGCCTTCTGCTCACCCAGTAGTTAAGCCACTGCGAGGCTCCGCTATTTTTTCATCATTTTCTCAGCCTTTATTTTTCCGTACACACTTTAGATTCAGCTTGCCAAGGTCGGTAAGAAGTACTTCTGAGATTTTCCTTGAATTTTCTTGAATTCAAAGATCATTATAAGAAAACCTGGGATCTTTATAAAATTGAGTATCCTGACTAACCAGCATGACCTTTATCTATTTAAATCTTAAATGTGGACCCAAGGAGTTTTACAACTTTTCCACACTTGTCTTGCATATAACTTGATATGTTAATTACTAGACTTTATGCATTGAAGGCAGATAGTGTTTAAATTCTACCAGTGCTACATTAGCATTTGAAAGGAATTTAGTCTTTTGTTTTCCTGTTTCTGTTGCCCCTCCTGTCCCTGTCTCTGCTGATCATTCTTCTGATAATTTTAATCTGGAATTTTACAATTACTTTGAAACAAATACCCTCTCTTTCATTACATGCACATTTTTTATTCTTTCTAGTTTACTAGAATTGTAAAAATTAAAATTATTTCTATTTGTGAGAATACTATTTTTTCTCATAATGATTAATGTGTTTATTTTATTTCTGAGTAGTTGTTTAGCCTCAACATCTACTGACAGTTGTTTCCTAGTGACGTTCCCCCATATTTGAACTCAAGGCTCTATCAATTTCTTGGTTTCCTGGAATATACAGTGAGTGGAATTACATGTTAAATAAATATATGTATATATATATATATATGTATATATATATATATATCCCCTACTGGGTATGTTTATAAGCCTTTTTAATCTTCTACTTATATTTTTATAATATGATTACTTTGCACGTATAGTCATTTAACATATGTTGTCCTGGCATATGATGAATGGCTCAGAAATATTTGTAAAATATTTGAATTATAAATTTCTCCCTCATGTGTACTATGAGCTGCCTTGTCATTTTTTACCAATACAGAAAAGATATTAGAAGGTAAGAACTGTTTTTCTCCCAGTTTGCTTAATTTTACTTATTAACTTAAAATTTTAATTNTAATGTTTATGTGTGTATGTTTAAGTGCATAAAATAATGTGAAAACACGCACACAGTAAAATAGATAATGTAGTAGAAGCAATTGACATATACATCATTTCACAGTCGTCAATTTTTCCTTCAGTGGCAAGACTAGGGATTTAAAAAATCTCTTAACCTTTTTTTATTTCCATTTGTTCTTTGATAATTTCATACATGTATATAATGCACTCTAATTCCTTTTGCCTCACCCTCTCTTATCTCCCACATATCCCTGTTAACCACCCCCCCTTAAATCTCATTCTCAGCCTCATGACTTTGTGTTGTTTGATGATACCCTAAAGTTAACAGGATCATCTGTGTGACCATGAGTNTGGAACAACTCATTGGAACCTGGTGGGCTCCTCCTGGGTACACAACAGAAGACAATAACTGCCTCCTCCCCAGGATCCATCAGTAGCTAACAGTTCAGTTCGAAGAATTCCCTGAGCCTTAGGTGGTAGGAATGTCTTGTTTGGGGTTAAGCCTTCAACCAACATTTATTCTCAGTACCTTGTCAGATATGAGTGCCTGCATTTATCACTGTTCACTGCAAAGAGGGGCTTCTTTGATTATGTTGAGAGTAGAATTTAAGACCATAATTTTTTTTATTGTTTGGAAATTTCAGATACGTATACAATATATCTTGGTCATATCTTTCTCCTACTCCCTCCTTCCAAGTCCCTCTGAAACATTCTCCAACACATTTCTTTCCTAACATTATGTCCTCCTTAAAAAATAAATCCACTGCCCATATGTGGGAGGGTAAAGGGTCATCCACCAGGGCATGGGCAACATAACAATGGCCACCCCTTCAGGAGAAAAGAGACCCTCCCTCAGCAGCCATCAACTGTCAATAGCCCTTCAGTAGAGTCAGGCCCTTGAGAGCCCCATCTTTGTGATGGAATTTTTAACTGGCCTGATCTTGTGCAAGCCTTGTGCAGATAGCCACAGACGCTCTGCACTGATGTATGCAACCATCATGTCATGTCCAGANGCCAGCCTTTCACAGCACTCCTCCTTGTCCTCCAGCTCTTACATTTTTTTANCCTCTCTTCCTCAGTGTCCCCTGAGCCTTGTGGAATGGTTGACATGGATGTTCCATCTGTGTTTGAGAACTCACAGTCACTTATTCTCAACACTCCGGACAGTCAGAAATCTCTACATTAATCATTACCCATTGAAATAAGAAGCTTCTTTCAAGGCTGAAAGCATCGTCTCTCTGTGGTTACAAAAATAAATCTTTAGAAGGCAGTTTGCCAGCATGCCCATTTAGCAAAACAATATAATAGCTTCTCCCCTAGAGCTAATTACTTCTATAGTCACATGTTTTGTCCATGTTTACAGTACCTGGCATGAATTCCCACCTGAAGAAAAGGTCTTAAATCCAATGAAGAGATCTGTTGGTTACACCCACAGTCTTGCCACTATTGAACTAGTGGGCATATCTTGCTTAGCAGATTATTATTGTAATATTTTTTAAAAATCCATTTGCTTTTCACTTAGCAAAAATTCTCAAAACCACACACCATTATTACCTGTGATCTGATGCATTGTTCTTCAATTTTTNTTTCTACATATTTGCTACTTAAAATACTTTGACCCTCATCTCCCCATTTCCTCCCTATGCCCCAACCTTGGTAATCATTGTTAGATTCTCTATCTCNATATATTTGACATTTAAAACATCCCACATGTAAGTGGTCCTATACTATATTTTCTCTTTCTTGTCTAGCTTATTTAATGTAAAGTCCTGGGTAATATTTCATTTATCCATTGATGAATGTATAGGCGTCTATATCTTGACAATCATGGATAATACTTGTGGTGATGGTGGTGTTGCTTTTTACTCTTTGACTCTTTTAAAGGGCCTTCTACCCAGCTCCCAAATAAAACACACACAGAGGCTTATCCTTAATTATAAATTCCTGGCCTTAGCTTGACTTGTTTCTTGCCAGCTTTTCTTAACTTAAATTATCCCACCTACCTTTTGCCTCTGGGCTTTTTTTCTTTTCTTACTTCTGTAATCTTNCTTTCACTCTTACTCCATGANTGGCTGTGTAGCTGGGCGGCTGGCCCCTGATGTCCTCCTCCTTCTCTGGCTCCTTGATCTTTCTTCTTTTCCTCCCAGATTTCTCCTTCTTCTTATTCTCTCTTCCTGCCAGCCCTGCCTATCTTTTCTCCTGGCTCGCTATTGGCCGTTCAGCTCTTTCTTAGATCATCAGGTGTTTTAGACAGGCAAAGTAACACAGCTTCACAGAGTTTAACAAATGTAANATAAACAAAAGTAANACACCTTAAAATAATATTCTACAACATGGAGGTTTGAATAAAAATGGCCCCCACAGGCGTATAGGGAGTGGCACATTAGGAGGTGTGGCTTTGTTGGAGGAAGTATGTCACTTGGGGTTGGGCTTTGAGATCCAAAAGCTCGAGCCAGGCCTAGTGGCTCACTNTCTCTTCCTGCTGCCTGTGGATCCAGATGTAGAACCCTCAGCTACCTCTCCAGTACCATGCATGTCTGCCTGCATGCCATCATGCTTTCCACCATGACAATAATAGACTAAACCTCTGAACTGTAAGCCAACTCCAATTAAATACTTTCCTTTATAAGAGTTGCTATAGTCATGGTGAGTCTTCACAGCAATAAAACCCTAAAAAGACAATACAATACTGAACATGTGTATGATGACATATTTATGAGGTGGTGATGTCATTTAGTGCATCTGTATGTGTGTATCTCCAGAAGAGGTAGAGGGACTGATTTGCTGTTTTCCATAATTACCCGATCAACCTGTATTCTCACAGACTCTAAGCAAAGGGTTCCTTTTCTTTTTACCCTCATCTATGTTATCCCCACCCCCACTTTTGTGGGTGGCTTATGAGGATNGAAATCCGTGGCACTGTGTGTCCTCAGCATGTGCTTTACTATTGAACCATATCCTCNGCCTTCTCTTGTCCTTTGGGTGATCACTATTCTAGTGGATAATTTTAGGACTCATTTATATAACGCTTTAGATTTAAAATTTTATGAGCCTCTATTGAACATTTATTTCTGTTCATTAAATTTCTTAGATGACATTAACCTATTAATTTATGATCTCATTTATTTTATTGGGTCTGGAATGTTTCATTCCATTATATTTCTGATTATTGCCTTATCATCCATGCATTTGTAATTTTATTGGTGTGTTTTCTTTTTGGGGTTGTCATCCAAATACCTCATGGCCTTGTGCATATTTTACATTATGTTTTTGACCTTTGTCTTAGGANCACTCCTCAAGTTCTTTGCCTTCTATTATAAATGAATTTCTGAAGGCCTGCTGATTTTATTCCAATCACTACATGTTTAATTATCATATGTCACCTTGTATTTCAACCATTTCCTGTCTANTATAATAATCCATCATATTGGGTTCAAAAATGACAATAATTAATTTTCTTCTATTTCTTTTAATCTGAGAGGAAAGTGGCAAAGAAGCAATTGGAGTTTTTTTTTGTTTTTAACCATTCTATTTTGCTTTTGTTTTTTGGGCAGAAAGAACGTATAANTACATGATTGATTATTTCAACACATGCTACTGATCAGAGCACCTTGGAGGTCCTGAAAACTATTTCTGGCATTAGAGGTACAGCAGCAAATAAAATAGGCAAAAGCATCCCTACACTCATGGGTGTTCCATTGTATTGGGAATGTGGGATGTATATACAAATAACAGTTGTGNGTGAGATGAAGTGATAGACTCAAGAGAAAGAGGAAGTGGGAGGAAAGGAGAATATGTTGTATGGGGTGTAGCTTATCCAATGACTGGGAAGAATATTTGGCAGAAAAGCATTTTTCTGTTGAGGGACAATTAGAATTCTGAGCCCTTCTNTTTTTGTCCCAAGATGTGCTCCCTTTGATCTGTTTGAAAACAGAAAAAAAAAGAACAACATCAAGTTTTGCATAAGGAGAACTGTGAGGGAGTTAATTCCTGAGTATCTGATGTTCATTTGAGGGGTGGTGGNTTCTGAAGATCTCCATCTAAATATTTCCCATGAAATATTGTAGCAGAGCAAAATTTTGAAAGTTATTAAAAAAAATTAGTCAAGAAATACTTAGAACTATTTACTGAACTGGCAAAAGACAAAGAGAACTACAAAAAAAGTTTTTTGTTTTTTTGTTTTGTTTTGTTTTTCGAGACAGGGTTTCTCTGTGTAGCTTTGCGCCTTTCCTGGAACTCACTTGGTAGCCCAGGCTGGCCTCAAACTCACGAGATCCGCCTGCCTCTGCCTCCCGAGTGCTGGGATTAAGGCGTGCGCCACTACCGCCCGGCACAAAAAAAGTTTTACGAGCAGTTCTCAAAAAATACAGAGCTCAGAATTCATGAAGACTCTCAAATTGAAAGAAGCTTTGAAACCATTGAGATACTACACATCTGCTTCTGGCGATGAGATGGTTTCTCTCAAGAGCTACTGTCTCAGAATGAAGGAAAACCAGAAGCACATCCATTTTATCACAGCTGAGACCAAGAACCAAATCGCTAACTCAGCNTTTGTGCATGGCTTAGTAGTAATCTATATGATTGAGCCCATTGGTGAGTACTGTGTGCCACAGCACATATGGATGGACACCAAACATAGAGCTAATCATGAAAGCCCAAGCCCTCAGAGACAACTCAATGACGCGTTACATGGTAGCAAAGAAACACCTGGAGATAAACCCTGACCACTCCAGTATTGAAACTTCAGGCCAAAAGGNAGAGGCTAACAAGAATGACAAGTCTGTGAAAGATCAGGTCATCTTGGTGTATGAGCTGCACTCCTGTCTTCTTGCTTCAGTCTGGAAGATACCCAGACACATGCTAACAGGATCTACAGGATGATCAAGCTTGGTCTAGGTGTTGATGAGGAAGATCCTACTATGGTTGATACTAGTGCTGCTGTAACTGAAGAAATGCCACCCCTGAAGGAGATGATGGCACATCACACGTGGTAAAAGTAGACTAAACTTACTAAACTTTGCCAGAAGAACCACATGTTCAGTGGTTACCTTCATTCCTTCTAATAATATATTTTCCAGGATTTTGTTTATTTTTGTTAACATTTAGAACATCTGTCTGGCATGAACACTAAGGTGGGGGAGATAACATTTCTTTCTACTTGTGATACTGTAATGCTATAGGTTTGATTCAGCAGGTTGGTAGAACATTTGTTGTAAGACATAATGTAACCTACATAATGTAATTTTGTGGTCTGATTAGCTATCAAGCTGTATTCCTTAGTGGACCAAATCATTTATCACTGAAGCATTCTGAGATATATCTTCATGCTTAAAATGAAAAGATTCAGATGGTTTAAGTTTTATCTTTAAAAAAATGTCATCTCCTGTAGTTAATTCTGCGTGTCTTAGAAGTAAGCACACAACAGAGTGTGTGCTCTGAAACAACTTGACAGAGGAATTCCCCATGTGGCTTGTTTTCCACAGTACTGAGAACAAAACCCTAAGCTTCCCTAGGTCTTGACATTCTGCAAGGCTTGTGAATGGAAATATAGTGCCCAATCACATCCTGCTTTAAAAGGTAAATACAGATGAGATTGAAAAAAATAACTGGGAGAATAGAGTCAGGAGAACCATCAGGAGGCTGCTATAGTGATCCATAAAAAAGGTACTGGTGACACTGGATGGTGGTAGCCCTGAAGAGCCAAGGGATCATCTAGAACTGATAAATTCACTGAAGCACTCAAAGCCAGATAAAAGAGCAAAGGGTTGAGGATAATTTCAAGGCTTATTACCTGAGAACTGAAATGAGGTGGTCCCTTCTGATTGGGGAGATGTGAGGGAGGATTAGATTTGGAGAAGATGAGGGGTTCCGTTTTTATACCTTAGACTAGAGAAGTATCTGAATCATGTGAAAACAGCCAATGTTTAAACCATGAGATAAGCAGCTACCATCAGATGGATGGTGAACTGAGAGGTGCCAGTACATAAATGACCTTAAAAACCATGACTCTAGATGACACCAAGTGAGGAAAAGGAGAGAAAGGAAGACCTATGTTGCTACTTCCACCAGTGCAATTCACTTCTGAGTTTTATTTGAGCCTCATTTTCCCCAAATGTGTTGTGAGGCTGATGTTAGATCTCTTTTGTGGATATGTGTATATTGACATATGTTGGGTATCTTGTTTTTGAATGGTGAAGGTCCAACTAGTCTGGAATAGAGACACAGGGTAAATGTGTGACCCTCACCTCATCACTGCTTCCATCTCAAAGTTGTGTTTTGCCCTAAAGATTATGTGCAAGTGAGATGAAAACCATCTCATTTTGTGTTTTGGGATGATGGAGACAGACATCAAGTTCTACTTTGCTCAATTAGTTATGGATTTACCTGCTTTCTTCCATTTGGCTGTCTGAGAATTGGCTCAGTCATGGTCATAAGGGACGGACCAAGTCAGCTGAGTCATTCCTGTGATTAAGACAAGGCTCCTTGGACAAGAAAACCATTTTCTATTAGAACAACTAATTACTATAATCCTAGAATTGGCAGTAACCATTCCATTGCTGCATATAGAAAGCGTATTGCAAGAAGAGAAAGAGTTCAGAATTCCTAAACCAGAAAAGTAAGGTCAGAGAGAGACAGCATTGTACCCTAATAGCATTCTTTAAGGACACTAGATCCAGCCATACTTGACATCATAAAACTGTGGCTCTCAATCTGTGGGTCACAACCCCTTTGGGGGTCAAATGACCCTTTGACAGGGGTCACCTTAGACCTCCAGAAAACACACATATTTATGTTATGATTCAAAACAGTAGCAAAATTAGTGAT
>LZPO01087315.1:32149-44130 GCA_001675575.1 Neotoma lepida | reverse complement strand
CTGTTCTGTTCTCTGACCCCAAATAAGTTTTATTAGGGTACATAATATTTTGGGGGACACAATATAATCACCACAGGGGAAGACTATAAAAGAATTCTATTTGTATGCCATTGTGTTTCTCTAGCAGTAGACATCTGAAAGGAGATGCCTGCTGTGTGGATTAGAGAAGAAGCCAGGGTTAAGGAATACATATCATGGCCATGAGATTAAAAGCATGGGGCTAGATGAGAGTGCAGAGAGTACAGAGGAGAAGGTGGAGGCCATGGTGTAGGAAAATCTNGAAGAGGCATTGAGAGGGGCTAATCTGGAGAGAGGAAGCAGAATTCTAGAAGAGCATATAGCAGCTTGTGCAACNGGAATTAAAGGAGAAGGGGGNGTCAGCTATGTAAACACTGTGGGGGCAGCAAGGAACCACAGGGAACTGCAGGGACTATTGTCAGCTATGACCTCCAGGCCAGGGTTTAGAAAGGATGTAAGATGTCTGAAGAGGGGCTTATTCTTGGTCATTTGTTCCTATAGTCTGCTGGCCACTAAAGGTGCAGAATGAGCAGCAGCTGCCCCAATCCATCCCTGCCTCTGCAGCAGCAATGTTAAAAGACATGTGCTAGATGGCCTTTCACAACAGGCTACCCTGGAAGTCCTGAATCTGTGGGGAGGACGGGTGGGGGGGCAAAGCACAGATTGCTGGGAGTTTCCAGTGAGTTCCATTTGGCATCATCTTAAGGCTATGGTTCATTGCAACCTGAAGGTTGAGCTAAGTACAAAGTTGAAACTGTCTCCTGATGGGTCCCAGGTGACAGATAAACTTTAGGAAATCATGTTTTCAGTGGCACTTACCACCAGCTGGTTCAGAATACCGCCTGACACCGGTTTCCACAATTAGCTCAGTTTTCTTGCTTCTTTTGCAGATCACCCCTAAGCTGAGTATGCGGGCGGGANGTGAGAAAACCAACCTGAAGGAGAGAGTTCTGTGGCATTTGAGTCTGACATGTGTTAGGCCTGGAAATTCCCAGAGCAAAGGGGGGATTTCACTGTGACACCACTGTGGTGAACTGAGGAAGCCATTCAGTTACATTCGCTGTTAGAAATAAAGGAATCAAGAATGGGGAATAGAATTCAAAGGATGCCACCATGGAGCACACACCCTGCTGTACTGAGAGCCATGGCGAGCAGCCATCTCACCCACACACGAAATAGTTTGTGGATTTTAGGATTGCTACGTTTCCGATTATCTCTCTAAGCCATCCATGGTTGTGACCTCTGTTGATAAGTTATATTTATTAAGGTCAATACTGACATGTGAATAAATATCAGTAGTAAAATTCCCATCTCTCATATTTAGACTCTAAGGACAATTTTCATTGGGCTGATATTTGAATATTTGGTTGGTATGACTTTGTTTTCATATATTCATTTTATTCTCAGAAGAAATAGAAATATCAATGGGAACACACTTAAGGGAGTTACTTCCTTTTCCTGGCANATGTCAGGAAATACTTCAGGGGGAACANGGTAGTGTTTGAGATAAGGCTGACGGATGGATCATTTTCTGGTAAGAATAAAATAGGAGCAAAGCATCTGGAAAGAGAGAGTGTGGGCAAGAACAAGGCCATGCAGATGTGCCTGGCATGCTTACAGTGGAGGCCATGGCCAAACTGGAAGATGCCAGCCTTGGTATTCAGGGCATTAAAGACAGAGGGGCCTCTGTGTGGCTGTGGTTCCCACTAGTAAGTACATGGACTGCCAGATGGCCAGCTATCCTGGGGCAGGATTGATTGCTCTTTCATGTTGTTTTTAGTGTTCACATGACCTCAAGGGAATATCCAAACTGGGGTTGCTCAGGACTAAAGGTTGACACATAAGTGACCTTAGGATGAACTGAACTAGGGAATTCTTCAGGTGACATCCTTTGCAAGGAAGTCAAGGAGGAGCCAGTGGTAGGTGGCAAAGGTAGAACTTTCAAGGACAAGCTTTTCTTGATCACTCTTAACTGATAAGGGGTCACAGCCACAGTGTCTTAGAAAAAGGAAAATGTAATGCCTCTCCTACTATAGCATTAAGAAATATGTGATGGGTACCATGATGGAAATAATTATGGATGTCTATGCTAGCACTGTGTAATTTTTCATTAATATCCACTATTTAGAATTTACCCCATATTGTTCAGAATTCTCCAAATCAATAGAACCACTGGAGAGAAGTTTATTTTAAGGAGCTGTCTTATATGATTATAGAACTGGAACTATCCAAACTCTATGTCATGGNCCACCAGGCTGTAGCAGAAGGAAGAAGCTGTCTGCTATGAAAATTTTTGCTGTGGAAAGTCAGACTTTTGTGTCGTAAGGGCTACAACTGACTGTATAAGGTTATGGAAAGCTGTCTACTTTATTCAATGGCATTGATTTAAATGTTACTATCATTCANAAAACATCCTTGACAGACTCATTTCAGCAAGTTTTTCTCAAGTCTACACATACACCCACACTCACATACCCACCCAGAGTCTCACACAATCAATACAAATTAATTAATTAATTTAATTTTAAAATAAAAAATAGCCTCACAGAAATTTCTAGACTAATGCCTGATCAAATATCTGTACACCATCATAAAGCCAATTTGATACATAAAATTAGCCATCACAACTCCCAAAGACTGAGCTAGGAAANGCATAGAATTTTAACTATTTTTCTCCATCTTTTAGCATTGCTAGTGTCTACTGTTACTGGTAGGGGCAAAAGTACTGAGTAGGTAACAGGTGCTTAAGAAGCATTTTGCAAATGAAGGAATGATGTAGTAAGTATATGAAACCAACAGCTTGAGTGTGTATTATCTGCCACTCTAGCTATTTCCATCCTAGCCAGGAGGTTTGTGCTCACATAATCTCATATTGAACTGCTCAGCATGTCTAACTCAAGTCCCTGCACCATCCCAGGCATAAATTAGACATATTCAGAAATTAGTCATAACACTTTCAGATTGCTGATTGCCATGGAGACGGTGGCCGTGAATTTCAGTGAATGGTGGTTTCCCATGGCCCATTGAGGTACTCCTGCCCATATGAGAATCACTAATGAACAGTCTGAGAATTTCAGCTTCTTCTTGTTCCATGTACATTTANGGCACTTTCAGAGAGAGGTAGATGCTATATTTTCCTGACGAGCAAAGCTTGTGGAGTTATTCATAACTCTACTGGGCCTACAGGTAATTTGTGGCCTTGGAAAACAAGATTGACAAGTGTGGGAGCAGTCTTGGAGCCCACTGTGGTTATAAAAAATAAGGATAAATTGCAGCCTCATAAATGAATGGCCAGCCAGCCCCAGGGAGGTGGACTGGGGAGGAAGTTTTTCAGGCTGTGGGTGTGAATGCCAAGGGAATAACAGGGAGATCTACTTCTANCTGTGTCTGCAAGTAAGGGCAGAGAAAGCCAGCCCACGCTTGACTTTCTACTACGCTTTAGACTTCCCATTATTTTGTATGAATATGACTGTTGACTAAGGACAACACTGAATGCCATTCACTATCTTCTTTGTCTTCCATCAGCTTACATTCCTGGCAGAAGTTTGGGGCTCACATGTGTGCCTTATTATTTATTATTTTTAATAATTATTTACTTTTTATGAGAATGTATGTATGCATGTTCACATGAATCTGGGCACATGTAAACATTGGTGTATGTGCATATACATGTGTGTACATAAGGAGAACAGAGGTAGATATAGATATAGATATATATAAATATATAGATATAGATATCTTTCTTGGGTCTACCTTTCTTGACTTCTACCTTTTATATTGAGTCAAGGTTTTTACNTTGAACTCAGAGATTNCCAATTTGGATAACGCGCCTAGCCATCTTGCGTTGAGGATGTTTCCTCGTCCTAAGTGCTAAGTTTACAGGGATTATAGGTAGGCCACTGAGCTAGTTTAATTTCTGTTGCTGTGACCAAACACTGACCAAAAGCAGCTTAGGGAAGGAAAGGATCTATTTGGCTTATAATTCCAGGTGACAATACATCATTGAGTAAAGTCAAGTTGAGAACCATGAAGGAAGTTGCTTGCTGGCTCACTCTACTCTTTGGCTCACTCACTGGCTCATGCACAGCTAATTTTATTATACAGTCTGGGCCTGCCTACCTAGGAATGGTGTGCCCACAGCAGACTGAGTCTTCTCACATAAACCATCAATCAAGACAACCTTTTATAGACAGGACCACAGGCCAATCTAGTCTGAGCAGTTCTTCAGTTGAGACTCTCTCAGATGACTATGGGCTGTGTCAGCTTGACAGCGGAAGCTGAAGCCAACTAGGGCAGCCACCATACCCACTGGGCATTTATAAATATNCTGGAAATCCAAACTCTGGTCTTCACACTTGCCCAGGCAAGAGCTTTACCCAGTGTGCCATCCCTCCAGCCCCATGTGTGCTTTTTCTACCTGATGCAGCCACATCATATGGCTGTTGGGGATTGTATCCTTCTAGCTGCTGTAGAACAGGAGCTGTGGAGATAGCAATAGGGAAGTAAAACAATGTGTGCCAAGGGAAAATGTGCTCATTTGGAGCAGAGAACGTGAAAGACTAGAGGACAAGATGAAGCAATCTGAAAGGTTGCCAGAAAGCTTTGAAAATACAAGGATGGAAGTGGAAACAGTACAGGGCCCCAAGGACCATCTTGACTCCTAAGAATATCTCATTTGAAAAACACCCAGGAGCATGTGTAGCTCTCATCTCCTCAGGTCATAGTGTCATCAGAAGAGTTGGCAAGAAAAAAGACATCTGCATGTCGGAGAGGAAAGTAGCTGCAAGCAAGACTGCAGATGCCAGCCAGCCCTGGGGAACACAANATCAATGAAGGTAATGAAGATGGAAGAATCATGGGTGCTTTATCCTAGAATTTGGATAAAGATGGCAAAGCAGTCTCTATTTTCTGATCTGATCTAGGGTGACTGGGGATTTCTGGCCAAAGATAAAGATGGGGGCCAGTAATACAAGTTCAGTCAATACAGAGCAGTTTAAGGAAATATCCCAGCAAAGTGGTTGCAAAGGAACATCTTTGGTAGGGCCAGATATGCCAGGATGGGGCTCATCATTCTGGCCNTGTAGATGGGAGTTAGGAGAGCATATTCCTCATTGTGAAGGAACTGAGAATAGGTCTCAGAGGATCACTCACATGTAGTGGGGAAAACTAAGGTGTTATGTGTACTCAAAGGAGGTGTGAAGCTTACAAAGGTATTGGGNACATTAAGTCTCTGGTGGATTTCTCCAAAAGCTCAATCCAGAATTGGCCAACTCATTTTCAGTAGCTGGGTCATCTCTCAGTATCCAGGGCTCTAACCAACATGTGGTCAGTCTACCCTCATGCCTCATGTTGTCCTTCACTCAGATTCCCTGCATTACAATATAACTAGATCTAGGGTACTTTTTCCCTTCTTTATGAGGTAGTGGGGATTGAACTCAGAGTCTGGTAATGCTGGGCAAACACTCTTTAAGAGTGGGCTGTATGTCCAGTATAGCCCTCTTATGCTGGTTTTGCAATGAGAGCCACCACCTCTAGGAGTAATTGTGTCTGTTGTATATCTGGATTCCCCAGTGAAGCCAAATTAATCATGACTAGGTTAGATTCCATTGAGAACTCCAAGCCAGGTTAATCAGTTTCTGCATAAAGTACACCCTTGCCATTCTTTGTTGGTTCTCAACATGAAAGCCCCTCTGAAGTGTGGTAGCTTCTTTCTACAGCCAGGCATGCCCTGAGCTTCCTTCCCTCTGATTCAGACTCGCACCAAGCCCTCTCTCCAAAATGTCAACATGTGGCTTTTGAGGACTACTCTCCAGTAAACTAAAATCTCGTCTTTTGCTGCTTTCTTCTGTAAAGACTCTGTTTATACCTAACAAATTCATGACTATCAAATTTTTACTTTTTTAGCAAAAAATTTAAGTGAATATTTATGAAGATTTTTTTCTGTGGCTAGCATAGCTCCAGCACTAGCAGATACTCAAGAAACAGTTCTTGGATGGATGGATGGATGGATGGATGGATGGATGGATGGATGGATGAAGAATGTGCTAATTTGCCCATGATCTCCGAGTCTGGAGTTGTGTTTGAACTCTCTTTGTGCTGTGCATGTTGCAGATAATATTTACTCCTCTTCCTCTTCTTGATGCCCCTCTGAGGCTTATGCTGCTACTACTGCAGCATTACCAGCAGCTGTCTGACCCCTCTGTTCTTCATGCCATTAGAGCTGGGATCTCTGATTTTTGTCACCCTTCTNCTCCANTATTGAGTGTNTTCCATATCTAGAAAGATGATTTGTCCAGCATCCACGCTTTGTGGTCCCTAGACCCCTCACTTGTAGTGACTATACCATCTCTTCCTGCAGCATCAAAGTGCTTGCCNCTTCTTGGCATGACCTCACCTCTAACATCGCTGCTTTTGTTAGGATGCATCTCCAGAAGTGAAAAATTAAGTGTCTGTAGCAATGCTCTTTCCAGCTTCTCTCCAGTTCTTCATCTTTTAGGCACATCCTAATTCAGCCCAACCAAGTGATGACAGTTCCAAGGTCCCCAGTTCATCTGACGTCCATCCCTTTGTGAACTTCTTTCTTTGTTCTTTTGGACTTTATATCAGTTGATAAGTTGGCACTATTTGCCACCTTGAATTGTTCATACTTGTCCTTACTCTCTCAGACTTCCCTGTCTCTCATTTCTCTTGCACTGGTGCCCATTTCTTCACTGTTAGTGTTCCTCAGTATTTAGTTCTTGCTCTTTTCTTGGTACTCTTCTCCCACCCTGGGCTTTTTTTTTCACTCTCATAGCTTCATTAAACATTTGCAAAGAGACGTCATTCTAACTGAGAGTCACTTTGGTCAGTTTTGTGAGAGCTGGACAGATATTTCCCTANGAAGTGTGGATTTCTCCCAAAGCTCACCGTGACCTTGTACTCTTCCTCTTACTTACTCAATGCATCACTTCCTAGCTTCTTCCCTAGAACTGCTNTTCCTCCTGTGTTCCTTGTTTTTTATTTTTAATTTTCTTTCTTTAAACCTTCTGTCTTGCTTTGACTTCCCTCTTCGCAGTTCCACCCTTCAGATGCACTCTGGCTATCAACATTCGTTTCCTGGGTTCTCAGAATCCTTTAGTGCATTGTTTTCCAGGCATCCACTCCCACCTTCCATCCAATTCAATAACCCAACTGTTATCTTTCTAAAATGAAAATCTGATCAAGGAATTCTCTTGTTTAAAGCCCATTTCTCTACATTGTGCTAATCAATTCTAAACTTGTTGGCTTGAAGAACAGAATCCTTTGACACAGAAGNTCAGCCTTACCTCCTTTATTCAAACTCTGACCATGCCTCTCTCTGCTCACCTCTAACTTGCAGACTGTCCCCGGCTTAAAATATACTCATTGAATTAGTGAATGCCTAATTAAGGGCTTGACAGAGGTTGTGACTGACTAACTCNGCATAAATATAGGTGTGTTCCATTAACAGCANCTTACCAAAATGTGGCTCTTTATCTTGTTTTGTATTAACATTGANGGGGTCAAATGCTTTCTTAGCTCAAAGAAATGCAAAGTTCATCAGCAGGCATGCACCTGGCCCTTCCTCCTCCGGCCATGCTGGCCATGAGGTCTTCTCCACAATACTGTACATGCTCTCCTATGCACCAGAACAGATACATGGTTTGGGAGGTTTACTAAATCACACAATTTAATAGTTTAGAAGAGTGGGGATAATACATGCTGAAGAGTTTAGAAATATAGGCTGAGAATGTGTCTTCAGAAGTTTGACTTCCTTACCTGTGATGCATGACGTCCATTCAGTAGCTCGCTTGCTCTCTCTCTCTCTCTCTCTCTCTCTCTCTCTCTCTCTCTCTCTCTCTCTCTCTTGCTTAAAAGAAGTCATTACTTCTGCAGCCCCTTGAGCTTCCACTTGGAATGGAAAATACTTGAATTTTATCCTATTTGATCATGAGTAAAGAGGTTAATTTGTGATGATAGCAAGTGGTCTGGAAAATCAAAATAATTTCTTTGGTTCAGCAAATCTTGTTACAGAAACCTATGAAGATATAAATTTATCCTGCTGGTGTCTATAACTATATTGAGACATCCCCAGAGGCGTTGTGTCAGATTACCTGACTTAAAGATATCCCTGATTAATTATGAGTAATGTAACCTGGAAAAGAGACTGTTCAAGTTCAAATTTTGAAAATGTTGAGATGAGGGGACACTGTCAGACATCTTTTACTGTGCTTAAAATATTTTTGGGAAAGTTATTTTTATAGGCCTGGTATTTTACTATTTATTTTGCTTCATGGTGTGTGTGTGTGTGTGTGTGTGTGTGTGTGTGTGTGTGTGTGTGTGTGTGAATGTAGTGAGTGTGGACATCATAGGTTGACTTCCTCGGGACCCATGTTGCTCCTTAGAAGCCATCCATCTTGCTTTGGGCCTCGCTGATTCAGCTAGACTAGCTAGCTAGTGAGCCCCAGGGATCCACTTGGCTTCATCTCCTCAGCCCTGGGCTTCCAAGTGTGAGCCAGCATGCTTGACTTTTTATGTGGGTGCTGATAAGCCTCAGGTTCTAATACTTGTGTACCAAACTTGTTACCAGCTGAGCCATCATGTCAGCTCCTTGTGTTGCTNTTGATAATGGATTCTATGCCTCCCTCTGGAACCATCAATTTCTCAGGCTAGATACTAGAGAGGGGCAGNGTGTGGTCATTTGTGAGCCCTTGGTACAGCCAACTAGGAATAAATTTTCACACTGGNTCAGTTATCCTGTGGTTCATAGTTTATGTCAAGTCCAAAGTAGTTTCCATAAAAAAGTAAAATGAATTTNNCTGTAAACATTTTCATTGATTCCTGGAACCCNAGAGTAGTATCAAAAAGTTGGAAATATGTTATATGGGAAGAGTGAGCTACTTAATTGAAATACTATTATCTTTGTCTTTATTTTGCTTCCTAAGATTTTATATTTATTTTACTTATACTTTAGANTCTTTTTTATTTGCCTTTAAATGTTTTAGNCTTTATTAATATACAAAGCAATGAGTTTAATTACAACAGTTCCACACATGTCTGCAATGTACTTTTATCATATTCACCCTCCTTTACTCTCTTGTTTTCTTCCCCACCCTCATCCCCCCTTGTCCTTTCCTCTTTCCAAATAGTCTCTCTTCTACTTTCATTTTTCTAAACCTAGAAACTATTTTTATTAACTCTTCAAGAATTTGATTCAATGTATTTTGATCNTATTCACTACAACTCCTTCTCTTAACTCCTCCAAGGTCCACCTCTACNTCTCTAGCCCTCAACTTTGTGTCATATATATTTATATTTTGTAAGGAGTCCAATGTGTGTTGCTCTTCTATTCCTAGGTATGCAGCCATTTATTAGAACCACACTATTAAGGAAAATTGACTTCCTCCCTCAGAGGCCATCAACTGTTCAAAGCTCCTCAGTTATCAATGGGAGCTCATGAATGCTTTCCTAGCCCATGCTAGAATGTTAAATGGCTTCATCTTGTGCAGATCTCATGCAGTTGCTATGAGTTCATGAGTACATCAGTCCTGTCATATCCAGAAGACATTGTTTTGCTCTGGTCTTCCCTGACCTCTGACTCTTACAATCTTTCCGACCCCTCCCTATTCTGCAATGGTATTTGAGCTTTTGGGTGGGTATATCTCATTTGTGGCTGAACACTCTACTGACTCTTACTCTCTGTATTTGAACCATCTGTGAGTTTTTGCATTAACCACCATCAATTACACAAAGAAACTTCTTTGATGGGGTCTGAGATCTACACTAATCTTCAGGTATAGAAATACGAATTTATAAGGCAGTTCGATGCCATGTCCATTTAGCAGGGCATAATAGTAGTAGGTTCACCCTGGGAGCCTGAAGGTTCTGCAACCATGGGTTACTGGCAATATTTACAGTATCATGCACATATTCCCTTCACGAAGGTGGTCTTAAGTCCAAACAGAAAGTGATTTATTACCCCCATAACATTTATGCCATTATTGCATTCATGGGTATATCTTAACACACCAGTCATTATTGCAATTCACAGGGCTCACAGCTGAGTAAGACTGATGATGACTCCCCTACCCNCAGCAGCTCTCCTAGCACCTTCCAGTACTATGAAAGCTTGCCAGGAGAGAGGAAGACTCCTGGTCAGTACCAGCTTGATTTCTCCATATCCTGTGAAAATGTGTGTGGCATCTTCAGCAGTAGGGTCTTACCATTAAAGTTCCGGTAGACAACCNAAAGCAATGACAATATATGTTTCAGCAATGCCAACATATGCTCTAANAAACAACTCTNTTTTAGAGCAGAAGTCACAAATAAAGCATTTGGTAGCNCCCAAGTTAGGTTAATTTTTTTCTGTTCAAATCGTATGGAAAAACNTGTACTTTGAAGTGTACAATAATTGGATACTGAAGAATTACATCTGAAACATTGACTATTTTTAAACACCTTGACATAGGCTCCAATTAAAATAACCACATGTGACATTTCTTTTTATTTCTATTAAGTGAGAGTTAAGAAACATGTTATAATTTCCTCATATCATAAANTATTGGGCTTTCTCAATTTCCCTTAGGTGTTGTATTNGAATATGTTTATTTTGAAATAATATTTTCTCTTGTNTAAAAACATTAGTTATGACATGTTACTAGTGAATATAAACATAAAGGAGATACATTTCATCAACTCTTAAACATGGTGTTTTATTCAGTGCCTTTAGATTAACTTTTTAGAAATAATTTACACACAAGCCCAAGGAAAGGACTCTTGACCTTCTGTGAGTCAGCCCTGTGCTCAGCTAATGTACTCTATGGGCAATCTCATTTGAGTCCTACAAGAGAACNGTGGANAATTCTCATCCCTGGTTTACCTAGAGGGGAGCTAAGNTTCAAGGAAGCTAAGTCCACACCCAAAGGCCACAAAAGTAGTAGTTACTAGATTTGGAATCTCAGCCTTTTGAGATAAGCAGCAGGTGCTCTGTACATTGGTTCTCTGGGTTTTGTTATTTTAGTTTCCAATTGTATTTATATGGAAGCAAAAAGAATATCAATGAAAAAGCTGAAGCTTNAAAGTAATGTCAGAGTGGTGTTCTGTTCACAGAACAATAATTATTTCATATATTAGAGTCAATTAAGGATGAAAGACCTTACTTTCATGAAGTACATGAAAAACATTTCACATTCACATGGTTACAAACATTTCCCTTCTCAGCTTCTTTGGCTCTCACTTGCTTACGTTTATGTATTCTTGTTCCATAAGGCACAGAACCTCCCAGAGCCTACCAGCTCTTGCTGCCTCAGTGGCATCTCTACGGACTCCTCTGGGCTCTAATTCTCCAGTTTAATGACTCTTAATTTCAATGGGAGGTCAGATCTTTGTATGAGAAGCATTATGTGCCTCTTTGAGAAAGGATTTCATGTTTGGTAAAGAATGNTATCAAAAGAGGTGTCAAATTCAAATAGAGAAACTACAGTGGCCCTGGTTATAATAGAATGCCCTTTATCNTCACTTAGTAGCTATGCAGAAATATACCATCATGCTGGGCCTAGTGTGCCAGGCCTATAATTCCAGCTACTCAAGAGACAGGAGGATCATAAGTTTAAANAGTTCAGTGGTGGGCAAGTAGAAGGCCCTAGGTTCAGTCCCCAGTATTACAAAAGAACAAGTAGGGCAAGCTCAGATATTCATCAAGGGACTGTTTACACCACAAGAACCTCATAATTACTATGCTAGCTGATAACAGAAATAAATGGAGAGCTTTCCACTGTGACATCCTGTATCTGTTCGGTCAATTTCATCCAAACATTTGTTTGTGAATACAGTTGAAAGTTGAATAGCTGTCTTTCTGCTTCTTGGTTGATAAAGGCAACAGTTTTAGAAACCAAGCATGTGAACAAGGCAGTATATCCTGTGTGTGCTTGGAGGACCAAATTTAGAATATCTAGGAACAGGACTCT
>LZPO01087315.1:15288-27716 GCA_001675575.1 Neotoma lepida | reverse complement strand
TACACACACACACACACACACACACACACACACACACACACACATCTTAAATGAAGTTAATGAAGTTACACCACTTGGGCTGACAGAGCCATAGACAGACTAACAAAAGCTGATCTCAAGATGTGGGAAATCCTTTCAAGTTGTTGGTCTAGTGATGGTATTTTGAGGAATCACCATCCTGGTTTCCAAGGTACCTGCTGTAATTTTCAGCTCATAGACACAGCATGAGCATTTCAACTTCTTCAGGTCCTTGACAACACTCAAGTTAAAATATCATAGCAGTCATCCCAGTGACTGTGTGGAGGTATCTCCTTCTAGTTTTGATTGGCATTTCCACGGTGATTAGCCATGCCAAGCATCTTTACATCTTGTTAGTCCTTTGTATATCTATTCAGATCCTTTATCNACTTCTGAATCTGGTTACAGGGTTTTTGTTGGTGGTCTAAAAAGTTCCCTCTTATCTTTTCTGGATTCTAATTACTTAAGGAGAAATGCAGTTCACAAGTATTTTCTCCCATTCTGTGGGTTGCCCTTTTCTCTGGTGATGGTATCTTTTGATGTACATATTTTTAAGCTTTTATAAAATTCAATTTGTCTATTTTTTTCTATCATTGGTATGTGTATAAGAAATCATTAAGAAATCCATTGCCTCATGTTTTCTTCTAAGAGTTTTATAGTTTTAGCTCTTATTGTTTGGTCTTTCATTTACTTTGAGTTAATTTTTTTGTTTATATGTTGGGTAACATTTTCAGTTTCCTTCATTTGCACAGAAAGGAAAATGACCTTTTCAGGTTTTCCCATCACCATCACTTGGANAAACTGCCATTTCCACCTGCTGCTTCTTGACCTCCTAGGCAAGAGCTTATCCTTGGACTCTCTTCTTGTTCATTGGTGTGCACATCAGTCTTTCTCCTAGTATTGTGTTATTTTGATTACGGTACCTATAATTTTGGGAACCAGAAGTATGAACCCTCTAGCTTTGTTCTTTTAAAAAATTATTTTGGCAAACTGGGTTCTTTTGAGGTTCCACAGACATTTTAGGATAAGTTTTAGAAAATGTCATTGGTGTTTTGATAAAGATTACATTAAATCTATAGATTACTTTGGGTAGTGTTGATATTTAACAGTATGTTTTCAAGTCCGTGAACATGAATGTCTTTTAACTTATTTACATAGCTCCAATTTCTTTCAGAAGTATTTTGTAGTTTTCATGGTATAAGTATAATTCCTCTTTAATTAATCTAACTTCTTAGTTTGTTCTTGTTGATACTACCATAAATGGAATTTGTATCTTGATTTTCTTTTCAGGATATTTATTCTTAGCATGCAGTAATACTGATAATATTTTGTGCTTTGTTTGTATCTTGTGAATTTATAGAATTCCTGTATCCTGAAATATTTGAATGTGAAGCTACCTACAATATTAATTTGAACAGAGACCATTTTACTTCTTTGCTGATTTTGAGGCTTTTTAATTCTTTTCTTGCCCACCTACTCTGGGTAAGATCTCAGATCTTGTACTGATGAGAAGCTGTGAAGTTGGTCTCATTGCCTTCTTCCTGACATAAAGAAAAGGCTTCACATCTTTCACCATAATGTACAGTGTTCATTGAATGCTTTTCATGTATCCATTTGTTTTGGTGAACTACACTGTTTTTTTAGTGTGAAGATTACAATGTTTTTAATACCTGATTTCAATGTGTGACAATACTGTCAACTTACTGAGCTCATTCATGGCTCTTCTATTTTCTGGGTTTCCAATGACTTTAAGTAAAATACCCAATGTCTGTGGCTGGCTAGTTGTCTATGGAAAAGCCCTCAAAAAGTGGCATTTGTATACACTTCTAAAACTGCAGGATGCTTCTCTATTCACACCATATTCTAAGTGTGAAGAGAATATGACTTTCCAGTGCCACTTGGAAAAAGGAAGCAGAAATTGTTTCCCTGACTTGGCACCACTTTCTCACTTAGTTTATTTCTTTTATTTGTCCCATATTCTGTGGGGGTGGTTTGTAGAGGATGAGCTAGTTTGATTTATTCGGAACACTGTTCTCCCTTTTCAGGTTTAAAGACATTTTAATTCACTGCCTAGAGTCTCATGTATGTCTAATAGCTGGTAGGCATCTCCAGGTCAAACCACAAGGGTGAGAAACTGAAGGTCCATTTTGCATGAATTTGTTGCTAGAATTTATATCTTGGGTGGTCCACAAAGGCCCATGTGTTAAGGTTTGATTCCATGGTGGTGGCCTTGGGAGGTGGTGGCCTTCAAAGCTTGGTGCTTATTGGGAAGTACTTAGATGACTGGGAGTGTGCCTTGGATGCAGACCATGGGATCCAGTTTCTTCCTCTTTTGCTCCTTGACTTAAGACAGAAATGGCTGTGCTCTACCACACTATGCCACTTTCTGCCTTATTTGCTTTTTTGTGGGTCAGGCTTAATTGGGTACCAAGGACTTGAGGTCAAGAAACCTTGTTATAATGACTGCTACAGTGCATGTATGTGACAATGGAAGTAGCCCTCTGTCCTAGTTAGCTTAACTATCAACTTGACACAACCCAGGGTCATGCAGGAGGAGACTTTCAATGGAAGAATTGCCTAGATTGGATTGGTCTGTAGGTATGTCTCCGGGGAAGCTGTCTTAATTGTTAATTGATGGAGGGACACCGCAATACACTATGGGTGGCATCATTTCCTAGGGGAGGTAGTCCTGGCCTTCTTAAGAAAGATAGCTATGCATGAAACTTCATGTGCCAACAAACAGAGTTCTTCCATGGTTTCTGCTGTACTTCCTGGGCTGTGAGTGAGTTCTTTGTTCAGATGTAATACTGGGTGAAATAGCAGGCAGGCCTGCCTTCAAATTCCTAATCGAGTTAATGTCCTGACTTCCTTCCTTATAATCTATAAACTGAAATAAACCCATTCCTCCTCTAAGTTGCTTCCAGTCATGGTGTTTGTCATAGTAACAAGATAAAATTAGAACACNCCTTCTACCTCAGTGCCAGTTGGTTCAGGCAGTCCCTAAGGTTCCCATACCATTCAAATAGGTAGAAGGGGAAACTAATAAAGAATTTATGACTTCTAGTATTAAAGCAACATGGCTTAGAAAAGCTGGGGGACGGATGAAGCAGGAGGTATTCAGCTGTGGGAANCGGGCANGGACTGAGTTATATCAGCCACAGTAGCACTTGTGTATTGGTTCCCAAAGTTTATTTTGAAAATTTTGCTAGCAGTATGGAGAATAATAATATATAACAAGAACAGCAAAATAGGTCGTAACATAGGGGAAGGAAAAGGGTATGAGTCAAATGTTCACAGTAGGAACAACACACACCAGCATATACTTCTGTTGAGGCAGTTTACCAATTAATTTAAAGGAAATTTCACTTGCAAGGATGATCAAATCAAAACTTCAGCCATTGAATATTAAATGGTGATTTCAAAGATTAACTGGAAAGCTATTAATAACACTTTCTAGTGATTATATTGCAAAGTCAGATAAGATAAATACTACAGTCTCTTGAATAGAAAGTTCTTTTCCTTCCTTTCTGTTCCTCCTCTTCCCTTTGCCACCCAAAGTGGGTATAAAACACAGAATTCAAAGCCCTCACTAGCTGTGCTACCTGATATTTGCTGTTGTCAAACTTCCAAGTCTTGTGAGTTACTCAGTAATTTTAATTTTTTTCAAATTATCCAAGTAATGGATAATTTTTTTTGGTTATATGGAGTACATTTACTATTCTCACTGCTGNGATGGAATACCTGACAGAAACAATTCAGGGAGGAAAGAATTGTTTTGGATCACAATTTAAGAAATATAGTACATCATGGTAGGAAAACATGGATAATGGGATTAATCCATGGAGTCTATTTAATGATCAAAGGAATTTATTTTGGAGTAAACTCACAACCACAGGAGATTTATCACAGGGTCCAGGAAAGCTGAGCTATGTCCCATGCTGAACGGCTTGGTCCAATATCTCAGCATCTAGAACCAGGAGGTAGCGAAGAGAGCGGACATATGTGCATCCCAGGTCTTAAAGGGTCCCCAGTGGCCATGCCCCAGGGACAGGTACTTCAAGACCATAGGCAGATGCAACAGCTACAGTTGCCTTCCACTACATGTGGAGGCTGAAGCAGCTCAATCTGTGGTGGTTGGAGTTTGTTGCTTTGTTCCTCATATTTTGATAGCTCCTGAATTAGAGCATTTAGGCTGGAAAAAGAGCAATGTAGCTTCCATGGCCCACCTCTTGGGGCCTGTATCAGGCATCTATGCCCATGTGACCTTGTGGCCCAATGGTAGCACATCTGACTCCAGTGATGGATAATTTAAAGTGGGTGTATTAGTCTGGGTTCTCTAAAGGAACAGAATTTATAGCATGAACACACACACACACACACACACACACACACACACACATATATATATATATATATATATATATATTAGGGGATTTATTAGAGTGGCTTGCAGGCTATGGTTCAGGTAGTCCAACAATAGCTGTCTACCAATGGAAGGTCCAAGAATCCAGTAGTTGTTCAGTCCCTGAGGCTGGATCTCTCAGCTGGTCTTCAGTATATGCTGGAATACTGAAGAAGTGAGCGCTAATGCCAGTGAAAGAATGGACTTGCCAGCAAGAGTGAGAGCAAGCTGGCAAAGAACAAGCTTCCCTTTTCCATGTCCTTATATAGCCTGCCAGCAGAAAGTGTGGCTAAGATTAAAAATGGATCTTCCCACCTCAAAAGATCTGGATTATCATGGTTATATTAAGAAAATAATCCCTCTCAGGTGTATCCAGCCACTTGCGTTTTAGTTAATCTCAGATGTAGTAAAGTTAACCATCAAGAATAACCATCACAAGTCACTCCCACCCCTTGTCATCTAGACACACAATCATATCTTCTTATGTCATGCTTAATTTCCAAATGAAAACAATAACCACATCATAATTACACCCAACATGATATAACTATCCCTTNTACAACTGCAGACACATTACAAATTTTAGAANAGGTGGTGATGTCCCTTAAGGGACTGCGTTTGTTATTTACTGTTGTTACGATGAAATGCCATGACCAAAAGCAAACTGGGGAGGAAAGGGTTTTTTTGGGGGGGGATTTATACTTCCATATCACTGTTCATCATTGAAGGAAGTCAGGACAGGAACTTAAACAGGGCAGGAATCTGGAGGCAGGAGCTGATGTAGAGGTCATGAAGGAGTGCTATTTACCAGCTTGCTCATCATGGCTTGCTCAGCCTGCTTTCTTTTAGAACCCAGGACCAGCAGCTCAGGGATGGCACCACCCACAATGGGCTGGGGCCTCCCTCATCAATCACTAACTAAGAACATACCCTACAGGTTTGTCTATAGCTTAGTCTTATGGAGGCATTTTCTTATTTGAGGTTCCCTCCTCTCAGATGACTTTAGCTTGTGTCAAGTTGACATCAAACTATCTAGTGCAGGGACATTCTTTTAGTATCTCAAACTTAAATATGAAAAACTACTGATAAATTCTCTTAATTGATATTACATTACATGATAAAGAAATTGAGGAAAGAATACACAAATATATGTACAAACATATTCTTAACAAAATATGATAGAAACATTCATAATCCTCATATCTACAACTGGTCACATAACCTTAAGTGGTGTCTTAGTTAGGGTTTCTATTGCTGTGAAGAGACACCATGACCATGGCAATCTTATAAAGAAAACATTTAATTGGAGTGGCTCACTTACAGTTTCAGAGGTTCAGTTCATTATCATCATGACAGGAGCACGGTAGTATGCAGGCAGACATGGTGCTGACAACATCTTGACTTGCAGGGAACAGGAAGTTGACTGAGACAATGGACAGTATCCTGAACATAGGAAACCTCAAAGCCTGCCCCCACAGTGACACATTTCCTTTAACAAGGCCATACACACTAAACAAAGCCAAACCTCCTAATAGTTCCACTTCCTATGAGATTATGGGGGCCATTATATTCAAACTAACACAGCTGGTATTTATAGCTACTTCCTTTACTACCCATTCTGTATTTCCTCCATCCTCAGCAAGCACCTCAGCAGGTCTTGGCTTTTTTTCCTCGAGGAGTGACCCATACCTTCATTCCTGAAGGGCCTGTGCCCTTTATCATCCTGCCTGGATTAGGTTGTTGTAGTTTCCCATTGACTTTAATCACAGGACACAGTATCATCGAGAGACGCCCTAAAGAATCCCCTGCACTCCAGACATAATCTTTCTTATTGGAGAAGCAATCCAATTTCCCCTGGTAATCTGGATCAATCACCTTTCCTAACACTGTTATTCCCTTCTTAGCCTATTGGCTTAAGAGCCTCAGAAGCCCAAAGTGGCCAGGGGGGGTGTTTGAAGTTCCAGGTCAGTGAACTGTCTGTTGTGTCTCCTGTCAGGAGTACTCCTCATTCTGGAACCCAAACTTCTAGATCATGAGAACAGAGGCAAAAATTTTCCTAGTAGGTGACTAGGGGTGACAGAGAGTGGAACTATTCCTTTTTCCACCCATTGATTCCTGGACCTGTGGATCCCAGCTATGGGAGAAACTGTACCATATATTGGACACTATTTCAAAGCATATATCACCTTCTAGAGAACCCTGCCCTAGCCCTCCAATCTGCTGGCACATAACTGGCCCTGTAGCTGTGTCTTCAAAAGATCATTCTATCTTTCTATCAGGCCACTGCTTCAAGATGGTGGNGAACCATGGCAAGATCAATGGATTCCACAATTGGGGCCTACTGTCACATTTTCTGGCTTTGATGTAAATTCCTTGATCAGAAGCAATACTGTGTAGAATATCATAACAGTGACTATGTCATTGTGTAAGTCCACAAATGGTGGTTTTGGCAGAAGCATTATATAAGGGAAAGGCAAATCCATAACAAGAATAAGTATCTAATCCAGTAAAGACAGAGGTTGTCCTTTCCATAGAAGAATTTGTCCAATGTAGGTAGCCTGCTACCAGATCGCTGTCTGGTCACCCCAGGGAATGNTGGCTNTTCTGCNTCTCTCCTGCCAGCTCCCAATCCCACAGGTACTTGTAAATAATCGTTCAGAGGCTTAATATTAATTACAAACTGTTTGGTCTATGGCTCAGGTTTCTTGCTAGCTAGCTCTTATAACTTAACTCAATCCATTCCTACTAATCTATGTTTTGCCATGTGGCTTCATGGGATTACCTGTTCTGTCATATATTGCTTCCTCTGGTGGCATCTCAGAGTATCTCTTCCAATTCTGCCATTCTTCTCTAACTCTCTTGGATTTCCCACCTGGCTCCATCCTGTCTTGCCTTAGGCCAATGCAGCTTTATTTATTAACCAATGGGAGCAACACATATTCACAACATACAGAAAGACATCCCATAGCAGACTTAACGATTCCAGAAGGCTAAGCATTGATCATGGAGGGGTGAAGGCATAGCAACAGGCAGCTGGAACAGAAAGCTGAGAGCTCGCATCTTTAACAGCACACCTGAAGTGGATAGAACAAACTGAAAGGTGAGGCTNTACCTCCTAAATACCCCCAAACAGCACCACCAACTGGGGACCACGTGTTTAAATATAGGAGCCTATGGGGGACATTTCTCATTTAAACCACCACAGATGCCTTCTGAGAATTATAGCTGGTGGTGTGAGGGGGTGAGACAGGAAGACTCAGCTAGCATTTGCTTTGAAAGCTTTAGCATGACCAAAGATGGATTTTGAGCAGGAAAAAGATCTACTCAGGTATGATGTAGACATCAATACAGAGGGGAGGTTAGAGGTAGTCTGGTTTGGAAGACGGTAACTGAAGTAATACTCCAGATAAACTATACTGGAATCCCAACTAAGGAAGCAGAAATGAGGTGAAAACATTCTGACTTAACTAGCAAAGCATTTGAAAGACAAGGTAATTGGCTGTGGATAAGAGAAGAAAGAGGATAAGAGAATTCAAATTGTCAAGTGTGTGTGTGTGGCGGGGAGGGGGTGACTCTCCTTTGTGAGACACTGGGTCAGGGGAAGGATTTTAATTTGCTTTTCCTTCCNTAGTTTCATGTGTGTACTTGAAAAATAAAGTAAAAAAGTGAGGGAGTCAATTGAGATGTCAGCACCTCTTTAGAAATCACTGGGTAAGCAGCTATAGCACCTAAAGGAGCCCAGGGCTCAGTTTAAGCCTGGGAATGGAAGTAGACTGTTGTCCTTTCCCTGCTCAGATAGANGTGGCTGACCAAAGGACTGGCCTCTGCTTGCCTCTGGGGCTGTACCCTGCTCAGATGTATGTGCTGGTTCNTTTAATGTCAACATGACACAAGGTAGAGTCATCAGAGAGGAGGGAAAGTCAGTTGAGAAAATGCCTCCATAAGCTCCAGCTGTAGGCAAGCCTGTAGTGCAGTTTCTCAATTAGTGATTGATGGAAGAGGGTCCAGCCCATTGTGGGTGGTACCACCCCTGGGCTGGTGGTCCTAGGTTCTATATGAAAGCAGGTTGAGNAAGTCATAAGGAGCAAGCCAGTAAGCAGCATTCCTCCATAGCCTCTGCATCAGCTCCTGCCTCCAGGTTCCTGCCTTGCTTAAGTTCCTATCCTCACCACTTTTGATGATGAACTGTTATATGGAATTGTGGGTGAAATAAACCCTTTCCTCCCCAAGTTGCCCTTGGTAATGGTGTTTCATCACAGCAATAGAAATCTAAGACAGATGTACTTACCCTACAGAAGGGAGACCTGGGGAAAAGTTACTCTCAAATTAAAACAATTAGGAGGTGAAAACATAGTGGGTAGAATTCCATTTTTTCTCTCCAAACCAGTGTTCACATATTCTTAAAATTCAGCATAATGAATATTTCAAGAGGTGGTGAGTGAATTGTATAAGTTTCCCTTGGGGAAGAAATAATGAGGGGGTAGAACAGNGGAGAGGAGATATTAGCTCTTCTGTAGTCAGAGGTAGAAGCACAGAGCAGCACCAGTAGCATCCCCATTTTCACACTCACCCTCAACACTACACATAGTGACTATGAGGCTCTAAAGCAACCAAGAAGGAACGTAAGCAGGGAATCCTGATCTTTGGATGAGCACCTGTGCACATGCACACCCACACACACACACCCACACACGCACACACTCACACCCCATTCCACACGCCCACACACCNGGTGAAGTTTTTAGTGAGCTCAGGGCAATGGCAAAAGGGGAAGAGACAAGAGTTGACTACCTCCACCTCAATAGGAATACTGAAATGTCGCTTCATTGGCCACCAATGATGAGCAAGTCCTTGGGAGAAAGTGAGTATATTGTAACAGCAGCTTAAAAAGTTAGCTTTCAGGGGTCTTTTGGGGGAGGACATAATAGTTTTCTTATTTGTATTATTGAATCTATCTAGGCCTCAGGCATCTCCTAGTTTCCTAAGGGTGAGTGGGATGCAGCAATAGCTTCTATCTATCTACTGACTTGATTTCCAGGAGCTTGCTAGAATGAATCCCTCTCCCAAGTGTTTGAGAACTCAGTGGAGTCAAGGGACTGATGGATGAATTGAGGATGACATTGGACATAGAACACAGTCAACCTTTTACGGTCACCACCACTAATGCTACACATAAAAGATATTTCCTGTTCAGTTTGAGGGTAGCCATTTAACGTGACCTCATAAATGAGTATATTAGTAACCCAGGGCCCCTTCCTTCATCTAGATGTGTATAAGAGACAGCACACACACACACACACACCCACGCCCCCCCCCACACCACCCCACACAGAGACTGAAATTGAGATTGGTTGAGGATTCAGCAGACCTTAAAAATACTGAATGAGGGAAGATGCCTGGGAAAAGTTTCATGACTAAGAAAGGAAGTGCTCGGAGATGGGGTATACAGTCACAAACAATCCATGGGCTGACAGAAAAGATATCTAGAGAAGGAAAAAGAGCAAAGAGTTCCTGAATCCCAGGGAGGAGAACGTGTCACAAAGGAAGAGGCAGCAAGCTGGACAAAATGCTGCAAACACATCAAGCCCTGTACTTCAGAATTACTCATTGCCTTTGCAGGCAGGGGGCATGGATCTAGCATCAGCAGGAAACGGGAAGCTGGGGGAGGATGGACTGTAGCCAGATAAATCTTTCCTGCCTGCCAGTACCCAAGTAACCAATCAGAGGCTTAATATTAATTACAAACTGTTTTGTCTATGGCTCAGGCTTCTTGCTAGCTAGCTCTTTCATCTTAAATTAACCCATTTCTATTAATCTGTGTTTTGCCATGTGGCCTGTTGACATGTTACTCCTTGGGCGGCAGGCTGGCATCTGCCCTGACTCTGCCCCCTTCTCCCTATATCTCTCTTGGATTTCCAGCCTGGCTCTTATCCTGTCTTACCATATGCCAAAACAGCTTCTTTATTAACCAATAGTAGCAACACATATTCACAGCGTACAGAAAGACCATCCCACAGCAAGGGACAATTTGTGTGCACACAAGGAAGGAGCTAAAGTGCCTGGGTTAGTAGGGATGAACAAGAGGGATCCCTGAGAAGCTGGGGATCCTAGGAGAAACCAGAGCTCCAAGTGAGCTCAAATACACCAGCATCTTTCTTGCCTCGGGGCCTTTATGTCCCTCTGGCTTCATACTTCTAACTCTTCACCTGTCAACTCTACTTGACATGTTACTTTCCTAAAGAACATTCCCAGAACCCTCAATCCAAAAGCAAGTTCTCTCCCTCTTATTCCTTTTTTGTACCCTAGATCTGTTTTTGAATTCCAGAGTATTTGCCACCGTTGATCACTATATATTTATCTCAATACTATTTACTTAACTCTCATCTCTCTTATCAGACAGAGCTGCCTATGGCCAGCGATCATGTCTGATTTTGCTCAGTGTTGTATTCCTAAAGTAGTACCAGGCACTGGTGAAGTTCCTTGATCTGTTCCTACCTACTCAAAGATACCCAATGTTTATTTCTATAATACAGGAACAAAGGTATACTAGTGAGCTCTTTGATGATAAAAGTATAAACTACAATTCTAAGACTGTAGAAATTGATTATTACTATGCTCATTATCAAAAGACATGAATGGATGAAAAAATGATGGAGATGTCCAGAGGGTTAAATCAAGAATCTTTGACTTTCTCACAAGCAGTCCTGGACTAGACTGTGAGGGGCTTGGGGGAGAAGGGTAGCTACCAAACAGTGCATGTACCACCACCACCTTTGTGACAGAATCACAAGTCTAATGAGGACTTAGAGTGACAGAGACCAAGCAGATGCAACCTACAAAATATATATTTCACTGTCGGAGTGGGAATGTTGTTACATCATTTTTCTGTTCCAACTTTCTCACAGGTTTTATCATAATAGCCCAAGAGTCCAAGATGCTCCATTCACAATGCCAGAATGCACTTGGCTTTGACATGTGCTGTTGTTAGTACATGCCATGGGGACCGGGCTCCTTTATAACTCACAATCAATTATAAGCATTTATATTCCAGGGATTAAAATAAGTAATCAAACTTAATTAAGAAGTGATCAGCAAATGTATAGTTTCCACTTTTGTTAGTGTTGATGGGGAATATGAGGCCATCTGTCCTACTATGCTCCAAACACCCTCCTACTTGGTGGTTTTCATATTTCTAGGTCTGAGGTTACCAAACTGTGTAGATCCCTTTTCACAAGTGATCTGTTGATTCCTGAGTCAAGACTTTTCCTGTCTCTTTGTTTTGGCTTCAGTTGGTTTATGGTTTATGATTTAAGGGCTCCTTTCAATCTAGGCTCGATTTTTACCACCAGCTTACTGGTGGGTGAAGTTTTTAGTGAGCTCAGGGCAATGGCAAAAGGGGAAGAGACAAGAGTTGACTACCTCCACCTCAATAGGAATACTGAAATGTCGCTTCATTGGCCACCAATGATGAGCAAGTCCTTGGGAGAAAGTGAGTATATTGTAACAGCAGCCTAAAAAGTTAGCTTTCAGGGGTCTTTTGGGGAGGACATAATAGTTTTCTTTTTATTTGCATTATTGAGTCTATCTAGGCCTCAGGCATCTCCTAGTTTCCTAAGAGTGAGTGGGATGCAGCAATAGCTTCTAGCTATCTACTGACTTGATTTCCAGGAGCTTGCTAGAATGAATCCCACTCCCAAGTGTTTGAGAACTCAGTGGAGTCAAGGGACTGATGGATGAATTAAGGATGACATTGGACATAGAACACAGTCAACCTTTTACGGTCACCACCGCTACACATAAAAGATATTTCCTGTTCAGTTTGAGGGTAGCCATTTAACGTGACCTCATAAATGAGTATATTAGTAACCCAGGGCCCCTTCCTTTCCTCTGTCAGCACTTCTTTCCTCTCCACTTTGATAGAACACCAGTGTTCGGGAGCTGTCAAGAGATATACTTAGAAAGAGCAGAAACATTATTGTCACCAGGATTATGACGTGGATTCTGCACC